>ML779063.1:343252-387615 GCA_009831015.1 Picea engelmannii | reverse complement strand
TGCGGGTGATGGTGAGTGGTGTAGAGAAAATATGTGACTCATGGTACTAGCTTTAGTAAATAGATATTGTAAGATACTGAAATACATGGATGTTACAACTACTATTACCATAATTTTAAATAATTGTTATCCATTTTAAATATCTTTGTATAATTAATAACTCTAAATTTTAGTGGGATGCTAATAATTAGTTCATTGATAACGGAAAGGACATATCATCTGTTTTTTTTTTAGCAAAATCTTCTACAAGAAATATGCAATACTACTTCGACTCTCAATGTATTTAAGTCTATTAGAATATTTTATAAGGTATCTAAGTCTCTTAGAATATTCTATAAGGGAAACCTCCTTATCAGTTCCAGAATTTCAAATTTGTAACTCTAGAAGGAAATTGAAAATTGAAGAAGGAAATTGAAAATTGAATATAGTGTGAATAAATAAAGAAGTAAATTTGTGGAGATGGTCGATTGGCCTAAGGAGTTGGATCCATATTCTAGTTGTTGCATGGCTTCAATTCGCAATGTACATATTGAGTGATACAGTCAAAATATAGATAGTTTGAGGAAATACTATAAATTTTTATTATTCACAAAATTAGTATATTTCTTTTATTTTTTTTGAAGTTTTTTTTATAACAAGAGATTCTTTTATTACAGAGGTATACATATCTTATCTTTTTTTAGATTTGAACTTATAGCCTCTTAAAAGGAAACACGTGTTTTTAACCATAAAAACCATTCAAATTGTATAAACAGAAAAACAATTTTGAAACTTAATCTCTTCCTTTATTACATTAGAAAACTTAAATAAAATATAATTCTAATCATACACTTTTAGTTGTAAATAGGTGTCACTCAAGTTGGTAAATAAGTGTGACCCAAATTGGTATATTGAAGTGTGAAGAAAATGATGGATATCACCTTTACACTAATTTACTATTGATACTATCATATAAATTCTTATTTAATATCATCGAATATAAAGAATATAAAGTATAGTATGATTATGATTATATTATATTATATGACTTTCATATATATATTATTATTGAACATATCAAAAAAAATTTGATATTTCTTATATAATGAATTATGTTGTAGATTATGTAAAATGAGGATTAAGTAAAGGATTGATAAATTTTGGAAATGAATAATAGTTAACAAAGGTGGAGTGTTTAATAGATAATTATTTTATGATTAATTATTTATCATATGTCACTTATATATAATTTGTTTAGGGATTCAACTCGATTTGGTGTACTCAAGTTGTATGACGCTTGGGGTTGTGTGGAACTGCAACGTTTTGTTTTGACAACTTGAATAAATCGAAATTACTTCGTCTGAACTATGCCTCACTCAAGACACACCCATATTCTTCCTTAAGTCAATAGTGCCAACTACATTTGCATTCTTTAGTTAAACAATTACACAGTTCTTCTATTTAGCCAGTTACGCAACCAAGAACATGCAACCATTCAACAAAAGAGACAAGTATGGTTGGGTGGCACAAACCGTGCATAACACCCATATAAGTCTTCTACTATTCAAATGTTGTTACAATTCTTACAAAGTGGATCTCAAATCTCAATACATAGATATAAAACAATTTGGCTAAGTCACATTCCAACTTGCCTACTTGTTCATACACCCAAGTCTACCTATTGCAACCTTCTCCCCATCATGCACACTACTCTACCTAACCTTCACTCCTCTCTGTCATGCACCCTTCCCAAGACACTCCAACAAGAAACTAAGTGAAGTCTTTGCACTTTTCCTTCATCTTCATCACACTTCGTCACCTCAGCTTTAGCCATAGACCTCACTCTCCAACTTTAGTTGTGAATATGTGATGTGTTTACAGCTCATGTGCCTTGTGTTATTTATATGGAATCCAAATGTCACCTTTGCGAGCTTTCATGTCCTTTCAGTTTCGCGCACCTTCGCGGACCAATGCACCCAAATGAATCGATGTTCCCCTATGCAAATCGACATTCCCATCGAACCTATGTCCTCATGAACCATCACATCCTTTCGAATTGACACACCAAAAACTCTTTGGTGCGCCCTTGATTTGTGTGTTTCCTTGAACTAGCTAGCATGACTCTTCATGGGTCTATTTATGGGGTCATCCAACCTCTCCAGACCACCCATACTTTCAAGGGTAGGTGGGTCGGAAGGAAAGTGATGCGTCTTCCCCCTTAGGTCTGCACATCACCATTGTGCGCTCAAGTTGCTCTTTCCCATGTCTATAAGACTTATTTTTTCCCTACTTATCACATACCCATTGTGTTCTCTTGACCAAATTGCCACCGAGTTTTCCCAAGGAGTGTCTACACTTGGTGGGTTTCGTGAAAGGATTTACATCCTCCCCCACCCAAATTCATTGTCATCCCAACAAAATCCTCATGTTTTTTTATGTCCAACTTTGCTTGAAATCGTGCCTCCATCACAACCAAGTTTCATGGAAACCCCAAGTTTCATGCCAAATGGAAAACCCAAATTTTCTACGAAGTGGAAACCCCAAGTTTCCAAAAAATAGCCCAAATACACTACACCCAACTCCACATGATCTATTTCCTGAGTCAATATGATTGCTTAACCCAAATCCAAGGATGAAATTCACCCAACTCTGTTGCACTATCTAATCATGATGTTTCTACCTTGCTATTGACCGGATCTGTTGCTTATTTCGCTTCCTAGTACAATTGACTACTGCATACTTCACTTCAAAAATTATCCAAAGTGTTGAACTCCTCATGACTCACTATTGTGATCATAATACAACCATCTTAGCCATTCTTCTGCACATTGACATCCCTCATTCCTTGGAATGATTTGGTAGCTAGTCCAATTGTCACACCAAACTCATGAGAATGTACTCCCCATGCCCAAAATTAATCGCTTATTTCTACACATCCATCACTCTATCCAACCTCAAAGACGAAGGAAAAGTCCTACACATTTCCCTGGATTCCAAGTCATCTCATTAAACTAGCACACCAAACTATTGTTAAGTTGCCTCTCTGCAACCCAACACCCTAATTATTGACTCCATTGTGCCAAAGTGAGGTCACCTCCCTAATCCAACTCACTAATTCACACTCATACAAATTGGTTGTGATACCTTCCTCCAAGCACCCACACCAAACTAACGTATTCACGACAATGCATATCTCCAAGTATGCAATGGCACCATTTTGCAAGGAACCCAAGGAAACAGTACTTGCTTCCTGGTAGCGTGCCAACTCTCTATATTCTCATAGAATGGAGTGTACCCAATAGTTTCCACCAAGGCTATTAGAGTACATAGTGTTGAAATTATTATTTATATGAAAGTACCTCAACACCAACCTGACTTCCTTCAGCGTGCATCCCAACTCCTCAAGTTTTTCTGCACTAAGTTGAAAATCATGTATCCACATGGATTTCCTACAAAAGTTCAAAATGGCTACAGGGTGTCAGTCCTCTATCCCCACTTCTTCCACATTTGACTCAAAGTCTAGTTGAGTGAGTGCCTCCACTCACTGCTCTATCTCAACACTTAGATTTATTTTCAAAAGTGAGTCTTCCAACCAATCTTCCTCAACCCCTTCGCAACTCTGCTAGAAGCAAAGTGACTCGAGATTCATCTTTTGTGAAATTACCTTGGCAAGTGTGGCGATAGTCGAATTCAATTCATCTTTGTGCTCTTTCTTACGGTACTGTAGGCTTCACAACTGATTTGTATTCTCTAAGACATACTTCACTGATGTATCCACTACTGTCAAAATTCATTCTATCTAACCTAATCCTCCCAAGGTCACCATGGTTTAACTCACCCCTTGTTTCTACACTGCGTCACAAGTTATATCCACAATTCTAGTGACTCCCTCAATAAAATTGATCCCAGAGATCTTGGGTATTCATCCAAGATTCCTCTTCATCATCATGGGAATACTTGGTGTTTTGACTTCGTACAAGAACACCAAGAAACCTATGTGCGGGAGTGGAACTTCCTTGGAAAATGTAAGAAATTCCTTCCACAAGATCAATGCATGATCATCCAATGGAGAAACCGTCAAGTCCCAATTACCAAATCAAATTCCAACTCTCAAAGGTGCAGAGAGAACCTCCCCAAATGTTAGTTCCATTGCTGAGTTAACCACCTTATACATGGTCATGCTACTCTCATGCTTACGATGGATCGAATTTGAGGTCTACTCACTCAGAAAGTTTTGGGTCGCGGTGTTGTCCACCAAAGAAACCACTTTCACTCCACTCACAATCGCATCCACAAAGAAAATTCCTTCTCCTTCACCATGTGAACGTTGTCCATGAACTCTATCTTTGAACTCCTCTAGACATGCTTTGAAAGTGTCCATCACTTCCAACATTTCCTTTTAAGGTGTGGGCATTTGGAATACTTCCATCATGGTGGAAATATTCTCATTTTCCTATTGCACTTGGTATTCTTCCAACCATTCCAACTTAGTCATATTCAGACAGTATGTTACGAAGTGGTTTTCATTACAAAGAAAAAACTGAACAAGTCTTCTTCTGCAATCAAGCAACTCCTTCCTTATTGTGATGTCACCTTTTCCTTGGGCATCCTCCTTTCTAAGAGACCCCAACCTTGGCATCTCCCTAGACTCAGTTCCATCCAAAAAGGTCATCATTTCATCATCGCATAATTTTGGTTGCTCCTGGATCTTGCACATATTCTTCAATCCTTCTTGTAATTGCGCCAAGTCTAGATTTGTAGTGTCCATTTTGTTTTTACATGTCTCATCATCACTAGATTTGATTGTGTAATATCAAGCATCATCTTCGATCCTTCGTGACATTGCGTCAATATTTTCTTCCTAATATCCATCTTGTCATGCCATTGATGCATGAATTTCGTCTCTTCGATAGAATCAAGCCTTGGATTGCATTGCACAACTCTTCTTCCATGCACCCAACTTGTCTCGACTCAACTTATTCACTTGTCTAATGACCAACACCTTGGTCACCTCCTCCACCAAGATACCTACGTGCTACTAACTCAACTCTACCTTCACAAGTTTGTGGAAAAACCAACTCAACCAACTACTTCACAACTCTTTCCACAACATGTTGTCACATTTAGAGTCATTCTGTCAATCTAGCAGATTTCCCAACTTGCCAATCAGTCGAGCCAACAAAATTGAATTCATTCAAATTTAGTTATGCAATGAACTTTATGATAATTCATGTGATCATTCGCCTTTCCCAAGTGCTCGATTCACCCCACCAACTATGTGCCTGGTCTTCTCAAGGTGTGCACACAAGTCTATGACTTACTTTCGTCAAAATCAAACCAACCAAGTGTTCACCCAAACTATCTTTGTGAAAGGTCAGTCCACCTTACTAAACTAATCACCAAGTCTGTACACAAATTGTCTTTAAACAATATATGCTACCAACTATCGTTGAGACAGTGGTAAATAGATAGCCAATTGTTTCACCAAAATCAGCTCTGATACCATCTATCACATGCTCACATTTTTCTCGAGGATCCAACTTGACTTGGTGCACCCAATTTCATCGACACCTAGGGTCATGTGGCACCGCAAGGTTTAATTTCATTTATGTAGCTTCACTAAACCGAAGTTACTACATCTAGACTATGCCTCAGTCGAGACACACCCATACTCTACCTTGAGTCAATCGTGTCAAATACACTTGTGTTCCTTGCTTAAATAATTACAAATATCTTACACTTCGCCAATTACACAACCAAGAACATCCAACCATTGAACACAAGAAGAGACAAGTACAATTGGGTGACAAAAACTGTGCCTAACACCCACATAAGTATTCTACTATAAAAATGTTGTTACAATGCTTACAAAGAGAAGATTGCAGCTCAATACATAGATATACAAGAATTAAGCTAAGTCACATCCTGAATTTCCTACTTTCTCATACACCCAAGTCTCCCTGTCATAACCTAAGCTTGACTGTCACAACATTATCCCTATCGTGTGCACTTCCCTACCTGGCCTTCACACCTCCCTGTAATGCACCCTTCCCAGGACACTCCAAAAAGAGACTAAGCCAAGACTTCACACTTCCCCTTCATCTTCATCACCTCAGCCTGAGCTACATACCTCACTCTCCAACTCAATTTGTGATGATGTGATGTGTTTCTAGCTCATGTGCCTTGTGTTCTTTATATGGACTCCAAACTTCACCTTCACAAACCATCGTGTCCCTTGGGTGTCATGCCCCTTCACGAACCAACGTGCCCAAACAAACTTCAACATGCCCCTTTGTAGACCGACGCACCCATCAAACCTGCGTGCTCATGAACCATCACAACCTTTTGGACTGAACACACCCCAACCTCTATGTTGTTCCCTTGTTCATGCATTTCCTTGAACCGACTGATGTGACTCTTTCTGGTTGTTCCAATGAAGCCATCCACCCTCTCCAATGTTCCCATGATACCAAGTGCAGGCGGATTCACTCCTTGGGAGAGAGCCCAAGTCGCCCCATCCTTTCCCAAATGCAACCCAATTCCTCATCCTTTTTCACAAGGCCAGTGAGCCATGTGCCCCTTGGGTCTGCACCTCACCATTATGCACTCAAGGTGCTCATGTTCGGGAGTATAAGACTTTGTTTTCCCAAACGATTGCATGCCCCTTGTGTTATCTTGACTAGATTGCCACGAAGTCTTCCCAAGGAGCATCTACACTTAGTGGATGTCACATAATACTTTACAATATATATTGTATATTTTTAAATTCAAATTACCATAATATTAATTGTTAATTGACATATAATATATAGTGTATATATTTTAAATGAATTATTATAATATTAATTTCAAATTCAAATTACCATAATATTAATTGTTAATTGACATATAATATATAGTGTATATATTTTAAATGAATTATTATAATATTAATTTCTAATTGATCAATTATATGTGGAATATTATAATAATTGAATTGGGGAATTAAAAAAAAATGACACATCTTAAGATCAATTTAAATGAGTGTTACACATACTAGCTCACTAAACTATAAACACACACACACACACACACACATACATATATATATATATATATATATATATATATATATATATATAACCTAGAAGTATTACATTAACACTCTTTCTTGAACCCTAATCCTTATTCGCAATGCAAAAATAAACAATTAAGAACGCAAACAAAATGCCAACAGATACCCAAAAAAAAATGTGAAAATGCCCAAAGATACAACAAAAAGCGTGAAAATGCCCAAAGATACAATAAAAGACGTGAAAAGATGTTGAAAAGAATGTTAAAAGACACTATGAAGATGCCAAGGGAAAGTTGTAAGGTTACATTGAGGATTATAAAAATAAAAAAACCATTATGCATCATTTTTCTAATTTCTACATAAGAGGCCAAAAAGTCACTAATTTTATAGCAACTATAACATATGTATCTTACTTACTAAAATTTAACAAATTTAAAACCCTATTGTATGGAGTATTTAACAAATTTAGTACCCTATTGTATGGTAGGCATTTTTTCGAACTACACATATACAAATTGGTTGGACGGTTGGTAGTTAAGACTATCAAGCAATCCCCATTAGCAACATGCCGTTGGTTAGGTGGTCCATCCCATTCAGATAAGCCTTCAAGCTAATGCTACACATTGGCTTGCACTACCCAAAGAGCAATTGCACTTCAATACTTTTAAGGAGAGATATGCATTCTATGGAAATGAGAAAGGTATCATAGTTAGATGGGCACAATATGCTCAAAATCAAAAAGAAAAAAAATGTAAAGAATTTATTTGACTACTACGTAGAGTTAGAGAATTATTAGATTTATGCCATCACATAATCATGGTAAGAGCAAATGGCGTGTCATCTGAGTAATCCATTTTAGCAAGAAAATCAAAGTACATGGCACGGGACAATGGATTTCCAATCTAGAGAAAGAACTACGAAATGTTTAGGACTCCTACAATGTGATGCAAGAGATGCATGCATCACTACTAGAGGATGCTTGATGAACAATGTGGCGTGGAATATTTTTAGATATGAAGAGAACGCCACATCCTATAGTGTGTGGCAACGTGGTCCCATATAGTGATTAGCAAGGAATATGAAAAGGTACTTGAATTCTATACACTAATTTGTACAAGAGATTGTAATGACACTCAAATGTAAGCATGGGAATATCTCATATGGGATTGATCTAGTTAATATATGAGTATCAAGAGTGATATACAATATTGGTATGAAAATAGTATTGTTTATAAATATCTCATCATGAGTGAGACAACGACGTAGTAAGTAGTCAACTTCTTGATGATAAATGACATCTCTAATGAGAAGACAACGAGGGGTATGATTATGAATACGTCATCAATCATCATAATATAAATGATGACCAAGATTATGAGTTCACAAAGAAACTAAAATGTCTTCATACCATGGATTGTCAATGGATATAGTCAATAAGTGCTCATTCAAAAGGTCATCATTGAATGGTGGGTTTGATGTACCAATTGGGGGGTCGAAAATGAAATCAACTAGGGATAAATCTTTCTCACTCTTAGCTGTAACAAATTCCAAGTCAAACTCTCGAAGGATAATGATACAATGAGCCTATTTACCATTGATGACCCACCAGCTTAATAGAAAGGACATAATGTGATTTTTTCACAAATTTGGTTTGCATATCAAAATGTAATGATACAAGTTCTAAATGAAGAAAACAACCACTAAGACCAATTTCTCTGCATGGGTATAGGAAAATGAGGGTCGAAATAGGTTCTTACTCATGTAATAGATGATATTCTCACATCCATCGTGACCATCATGAATTAACTCTCCAACAACAACAAAACAAAGGGTGAGGAAGAAATATAAAGAACAAAATCCTTATCGAAGTCTAAAGGACCAACGAAAGGTGATAAATTGACTGCACACTTTAATTTGTCAAAGGATTATTCTGCTTAATCATCCGATAAAGAGGGTATGTTAGAATGTAACAACTGAAGAAAACCATGAGCAGTGGTGGCATAGTTGCAGACAAATCAATGCAAGAAATTGGAAACTATATTAATGCCAAATTTCAAAGGGTATATATCCATGCCAAATTTGGAAGCTATGAATCCCAATAAATGACCAACCAGCATGCATAATACATAGTTAAGAGGGTTTAAGCATATTTTGTACTTGCAACACCTAAGGAAGATAGTACAAAAGTCTTCTAAGTGTTGCAACTATTTCTTCTAATGAGTGGTGAGATAGTTGAGGTAGGCTAAAATAATGTGAACTAGGTCATGAAAATAATATGACATGGTGCATTGAAAAGTGGCTCTAAAATTATTTAATCCAAAGGGAATAATATTGTACATGAAGGTGCCCCACACAGTAATGAAGGTAGTCTTGTATTTATCTTGGTATTGAATTTGAATTTGATTATAACTTGAGAATCCATCCCTAAAGTAAAGGATCTCGTGTCTAGCACATCCATCGATAATTTGGTCGAAAAATGGCATCAAGTAACTTTCTTTGGGATAGGCCTAATTTAGATATTGAAAATAGGTACAAACATGAATAGTGCCTTGGATTTTTGTAATGGGACCAAGTTAGAAACCCATGAAATATATGCAATAGGGTAAATGAATATCTCCTAATGAACTTTATGAATTTTTTATTTGAGGGCAAGGGACTTACTAGAGTGAAAAGGCCATTGGCTTTTATGGACAAGAATGACATCCAACCATGTATCAATATGGTATTCAATTATTCCAAGATCAATTCCATTCATCTATGAATACAAGCACACAGAAACATCACAAATTTCTTGGAAGAGAGATTTGTAGGTGAAAACCTCTTTAAGTGAACAATTTGCAACAATAAGGATGTTTTCAATGACAAAAATCATAACAATGATATCCACCTTAATGGTAGGTGAAATTTTTTCCATATTACCCTCCTCAAAGCATCAAGCACATAGGATGGGATTCTTAAACTGATCAAATTTTGCATGGCGGAGAAACTCTTTTGTTTCCACAACATATTGGTTAGAGGAACTTGTATGATGGGGAAAAAAGTAGGAATGATGGTGCATCTCATCCCAAGGATAACCTAGACTAGTAAGGGACTCTATAACTTCTTCATCGAAATGAAAGATGGGGGTACTAGTGTCCACAATATTAAGTAATGTTGTAGTAGTGGTAGAAGATAGGATAGTTGGCCCATTGTCAATGCCATATGAATGAGAGGCTTGGCTCACATAGGATACTTCTAGAGAGGAAGACATGAAACCAATGGATTGGGTACCCATCAATGTTGACAAGAAGGGAACATCAAGCAAATAAATGGTGCTCCAATGTATATTTGATGAAAATAAAGGATTTTCAAAATATCTTGGTCCCATGGAGGTTGATATGTAAATAATGTGCATGGTGTTCTCATCAAGATTGACAAAAGGAGGACCAATTTCAACAATATTTTTGTTCTCATTCTAAAAACTCCTTTCACATCAAAGGGAAACATAATCCACTAAAGGGGTTGGCTTATACTTGGGAGAGTAGAATGATAGTGAGGACATCTCAAAATTGGGGTATCTTGGGTCAATGATGAGAATTAATGTGGATATTGATCATATCTATCACACAAAGAACATGGGTGGTTGGTGAGAAATAACTTAATGAGCTTGGTCAACAATTCATACAAATCAATTTTAACCATGGGAGTGGATGAATTAGGTTTTAAATCATCAACATTAAAAAATTACTTGAGCTCTAGGAGTGTTGGACAATTGTTGGTTGCATGGCCAATGAGGTCACTTAAAACACATGGGGGAGTGACTCTAGGTGTAGTGGATTGGGTGGCCATACTGTGTCTAGATATGTTAGTGCCTCTGATCTTTTTAGATTTCTCCCCTATAGAAACTACTTTCCTAGGTTTGGTAGGGACCGACTAGGCCTATGTAGATCCTGTAGAAGACACAAGGGTAGTACCTATAGGATAAACATGTGTTAGTACCAAATGAAGAGTTTTCATGGAGGGTGCAAGAAGGGTAGGAGGATATAGGTACCACACTAGGATCCCCAAGGTAAGATTAGGAAAAGTCACCATAGCCATCATGGGGGCACTTACTATTCTTGGAGGGGGGAATAGGAATGGCACTTGAGAAGAGGGAATCCTGTGAGGGAGATTCCCTCCCCATGATGGTGTTAAGGATATGGGATGGGTGGATCAGTAGAGGAATATAAATAAGAATCCTTAGACGATGAAGGTATCGAGGAAATAGGTTTTGGGGATGTTGTCACCATGAAAACATTAGATTGACCTAGAGTTGTTTTTTTCAGTGAAGGACCATAATATGAACCAAGAAATGAAGAATATTTGAACATTCTGGGACTAACATAAGAAAAGGATGAAATGGTTTGGTTCCCATCCATGGAAGGAAAAACGTTTTCAAGATTTTGTTGAGCTTTGGGATCATGGTAAGTAATTTGATCGATGGTAATGGCCTTCCCATCATGGGGAAAGATCATAATACAGATAATTGAGGAGACAACCACATTCATGACAAACATAAAACTATGTCCTAAAAAAATATTGTATTCTAAGTAGGCATCTACAACCTCAATATTGATAAGGATATATTTCCCAACTAGTTGAGTAAGAACATTCTAATACAACTCTTCTAGTTGGGAGGGCCTACCATAGTACACACGAAGGGTGATCATAGATGGAACAAGTCTAGGAGAGCCTAACTTATTCCAAACATGGGTGGAAATCACACATGTGGATGCACCTTCACTGATAATGCATAGATAAATAATAATGTTCTTGATTGTGATTGGAAGATAGAAGGTGACAGAAGGGGGAAGACAAGGCTTGGCTTTGCCGATATAAAAAATAATCATTTTTTCATTCAAAGGATTGACCATGTCCAATGAAGATAGAAAATCCTTCTATTTCATAGGGAAAGTTTGGAGGACTTATGCATATGACATAATCATAGGAGATTGAGCTAGATCATCAAATATTTCATATTTATGAGTAGCCCATGCATGAGGGTTGTGGCCATTCTAATGTAAAGGAACATTTGGCAACTTTGGGGGAATATCAATGATAGACTAAGGAATACACAAAGTCCCATTACTAGATAGGGGAGGATGATTTGGCTCAGTAGAAAATGGTTCAAGGGGCATTCCATGCTTACAAGATCGGGCTAACAAAGTAATATTAGTTGACTTCATGTACAATATTTGGAAAGAACCATCTCAAGAAGGGTTGGAGTTGAAATATTGACCATAAGGAATGGTTTCTAACGTGGATACAAATCCTTGTGCTAGAAAGGGGTATAGCCCACATAAACAAGGTATGGTATAAACACCCTTATGATGTTTTCGATCAATGACATATTTAGCACAATCCAATGGGTCTTTGAGGGTGTTAGGAGGATCAAAGGTGACCCTAACATTAGCTTTATTTTTTTTAAATGTAATTTTCTTGTGTTCCTTTGATATAACAATGATTATATTCACATCACCGATTGGTTCACAAATGATTTGGTGTCCACTCCTATCCCTTACGACAACCTTTTTGAATTAATATTCTTTATAACCATTGTTTTTAAAAATATATTAAGTGTCTAAGTTCCTTCTCTACATGATCACTTTATGAAACAAGGATTGCTCAAATCACTAATTTATTGATGATTTCAATCTTTTGAGAAAGGTGGTGATGAGAATTAATATGGAGATACCTATTTGTATGATTCTTCTTTTGATATACTTGATGGGATAGTGAACCATCATTTTTCTTATAGATGAGGATATCTAGGAACAAGATGTTATTGTTATCTTCCATTCCCATTGTAAATCCAATTCTCTCAACCTCATTGTTCAAATGACCTTTTAACCTATGTAGGATTTATTTACCATGTGGCCAAACGATGTAGGTGTCATCTATGAATACTTTCCAATGTTTGGGATTAAAACAATGGGATTCAATGGATTTATATTGAAGCCATTCCATGTATAGATAAACCACTATAGGTGATAGTGGGGATCCAATTGCCACACCTTTAACTTGTTCATAGATCTTTCCCTGAAAGTTGAAATGCATTGACTTAAGAAAATTTTAACCAGATTTATGGTTTTCTTATCAGTGTTATACAATGTTGCATTCCTATGATGTGTTCTATTAACCTTAAATGCAAATCGTTCATTTGTAGATGTAGAAGGTCATGTGATGGGAAGAAATTTTAGAGGAAGTGATAGTTTATATTGAAATTAGAGAACATTTTTGTAACTATAAATAAATATATAAAGTTGAAGTTTATTATGTTCGCAAATGCATTCTACAGTGTGTAGTGTAGCATGGGCGTCATAGGGATTCACTCAATGACCATATGACATAGCACGTTCATTCATGGTATATTAAAAACTATTCCTAATTTCACTAGATATTAAAGAATATATACTAAAATATCTCTGTTGAACTCCCCTTGCAATACACCTTTCCAATATAAAACCCCCCTATTTTTCTAGATATTCTAGGTATCTTTATCTATCATGACATTTTTAATAGTCCTTTTTATTTTACCTCTAATATGGTGAGGTGATACAACTCTTATAGTCCTAGATGAAGATTATGCAAATGATAGACTACATTTTTTCCTTATTTTAATTTAATCAATGAACCAATTAGAAAATAATGTTCAAATTATAACAACATCCATTGCTTTGCATAATCAATGAGGTAAAAAAGGTCCAAATAATTATTCAAATCATTCCTCCTCTTCTCTTTCCTTAAGGAGAAACCAAACAAATAGACTATTAGTAGAGAGGTTGGTTGTTGAGTCATTAGAGTATCAATGTGTGCATTACACTCTTTAGAGTGTGGCACAAAATCATTACTAGAAGTTACATGCAAAAATTCTTATAATCCTTTATTTGTTTCTACCTAATAGAGACTAATAAAAAAATCCTTGTACACTATATAGATTTTTCATGTCCGGGTCAAATCCTCTATTTCTACTAAAATCTTTGGTCAAATCCTCGATTTCAAAGGGTCCTATATTGATGGGAAAATATGTATTGTGGGTTGATAAGGGAGAGTTAGGAGATATGTGAAGCCCTATATTTTGCAAGAAACAATATAAATTGTTGTATATGTGAGAGATTCTTGGTTTCATAGAGAGGGTTTTGGACATGAAACAATGAAGAGGAAGAAGAAAATCTGAGGAGAATAAGTATATTGATGTCGATCTTGAAGGGGCAGATTAGTATTAGTTTGAATCACCTCCTCCCCCAACCCCCCATACCTAATTGAAACAACTAGAATATCGAATCAAACCCTCCCTCGATGCCTAATTCTAATCCCTCCCCCATATCTATTGATTTAAGTATAGTAAAAATACCCCAATTTTGAGGTGGAGCAAGTCTTTTGTTACCCCTTGATTTCTCATTTTTTATCCTTCGAATATGTTTAAAACAAAAATAACAAAAATACCAGTTGGGTTCAACTACGAAATCTACCCTTTCTGTTTTTTCATTCATCAGTTCTTAAATATACCCACAATACTTTAGGAACCTACATTAAAACTTATCTAAAGTGAATTAAACTAGGTCCTTTCACATATGCTATAATATGTGCATAGATTGACATAATTCAAGGACTACCGCACAAGATGTTCTTGCAGTGGGAAAAGTTTAGATTGGTTACGAAATCAACCTAAATAAAAAAGATGGCAAGGATGTGAGCAACCATATTTAGAGGATAAAGTAGCTCAAAACTATGTCAATTAGAAATCTACTACTCCATAGAAGGAACATATTGTTTGTCCAAAAGTATCAAATGAGGATAGAGACCAAAATGTCAATATCCATCTTTCCTCCTCCAGAGTGACACTACTCTAACTAAAGCTCCTCTACGGAAATGAAGAGATGTCAAGAATCTGATACTTTTGATTTTGATAAGGAATTGGTTCCCTCTCCTAATCGTGACCTTCCAAATTCTGAATATGATTAATTTTGAATATGATTACTCAGTGTGGATCATTTTTCATAGGAGTGACATAAGGTTAAAAAGAAGAAAGGAAATAAATGTAAGATAGAGGATTATTTTGAAAAATGGTATATACATAATTTATATAAACCTAATATTCAAATAAAGAATGTAATTTCATTTCATTTTTAAAATAGGATTGAGGATTATATATATATATATATATATATATATATATATATATATATATATATATATATATATATATATATATATATATATATATATATGAGAGAGTTTAAAAACTTTTAATATAGCATCACATAGTATTGCATAATTTGTCAACCTTCTCAACTTTTCTTCAACCATCATTGAAATTTGGCAACTTAATTATGGGTCAAATCATAATTTTACATTGTTTAAATAATAGTTTTGAATATATAAATTGATTCAGTACCTTCAATAACATCAAGGGCACTAGGAATATATAATGTTAACCACTGAAATATGAAAAATTCTAAATTTCCTACTAGATTTTGGACATAACTCTTGGGAAAAAATGTCCTGAAAAGAATAAGAATAAAGAAAGTTTAAACTAATCTTTATTAATTAAGTCTCACTTATGTAATTGTGGTATGTACTGTTATCCTCCCCTAGTCTTTGTTAATTGAGTCTCGTTTGTGTCAAGATTATCTTGCAATTGATGATATATTAATCTTATTTGCGATATAGAATATAATACATTATTTTAGTCGGGAGTTTTTACATTTTGATATCGATCCAACTGGTATTTCCATACACGAGCATAAATAAAGGAAATTACAGACCTTCTGACAGATACTCCAAAGTTATGAGAGCTTATGTTCAAAATACGATCTAGATTGCTAAAATGCACCAGCCAAACAAGCCCTAAAATAATATAAGATTTCCAGGAAACCAATGCCTGGATGGTAACAGTGGTGATGATGATCAAAGTACAATCATTATGTTTTTCATCTAAAATTAGAGATCATCGTTTCCCAAAAAAATGTATACGCTTCTTATTAACATTTTAATGTGGAAGCTACAGAACGAGCCCAGAGCTTGAGATGTTCTTTCATATCCACTCCTGCATTTGGGTTGGGTGATTCTTGAAACCCTAAAATCCTGCTGCTACTTTCATGATCGATTAATCGCTTCAATCCAGGAAGAAGAAACAGCAATCGCGGGGTCAATTGGTCCTTGCTGAACTCAAAACCAAGCTCCATGAAACCTTTTAGTTCTTGTAATTCTGGATCCATTCTACTCGTTAAGCCTCTCTTCTTGTTCTCCTTCTGCGGCAATTCCTTCTCAGGTGAAATGGTCTCCAACTTTGGCAGAGCGTTTGGATAGTGAAGGGCTAGAGTGTTGGGTTGAGGCACGTCGAGGCACATGTGATGAGCAGCGGACTTGCCTTGCCTTCTCTCAATAAGCGGAACATCGGGCTGGCCTCCTTTGATTTGAGCTGCTGAAAAATCTGTCATGGTAGAGTACTGGGATATTGAAACCAGAAGAGACTGCAAGACGTGATTCTTCTGTCACTGAACTGAGCAAGAGTCGTCGTAAATTGTAATGGTTGTAGATGAGTCTTGTGCCACTGGCAAACTTAAATACGATTGAAGATTGTAAAAAGCGTGACATCGCCGCACGTGTTGAAGACGTTAAACGTGGACATTATGTGGCGGTCCTAAATTTGGTTTTTGTTCGGTCAACTGAAACACCGTGTTGAGAGACAGATGAAAAGCAAACAACAATTTCGTAATATTTTACAGATGGACTGAAATATTCAATCAAAAAGTGAGCGACCTTTACAGATGGACTGAAATATACAATCAATGTTGTTTCCTTGAAAAGCATGTTCTGTCTGTGCAGAACGAAAGCCCAAAGTTTAACGTAAGCTGTACTTGAGAACAGGTTTGGATCTGGATGGAGAGGGCCGAGGTCATATAACCTCCACGAGCGGCTTTATGAGTAATTTAGAGGCCTGGCAGCCCGGTAGAGCGACGTGGCCATTGTTGCGCCTTGTCCTCGAAATCTCTGTGGGCCAATCGACCGAAGGGAAGGTAGCCTTCTAACTTAACATCAGCATGATGTTACTAAAGGTTGTTCTCTCATGTGGGTGTAACAGTTTCACATGAAATGGTCTCCAACTTTGGCAGAGCGTTCCGATAGTGGAGGGAGAGAGTGTTGGGTTGAGGTACGTCCAGGCACATGTGATGACTTGACTTGCCTTGCCTTCCCTCAAGAATATTGAAACCAGACGCGCGTGCGAGACGTGATTCTTCTGTCAGTAGTTGTAGATTCCGACTAAAATACGATTCAAGATTCAAGATTGTGAAAAGCGTGATATCGCCGCACGTATTGCAGACGTATTGCAGACGTAGATTGTGAAAAGCGTGATATCGCCGCACGTATTGCAGACGTTAAACGTTTTTAACGTGGACATCACGACTCACGAGGCCGTCCTAAACTAGGTTTTCGATCTGTCAACTGAAACACGTGTGTTGAGCGACGGATGAAAACCACAGCAATTTCTTAATATTTAGATGAAAACCACAGCAATTTCTTAATATTTAGGCTTCTAGGCCTACATCTATTGGAATTTGCCAAATTTAATGACCTTTTAAGTATAGATGAATTTTAATGAACAAGATTTCATATGGTCCTAATAATTGAGAGACCGATAATCACAATTCTTAAGGACTCTTATTTGATCAAATATAAATGTGTTGTTTTTTGTTAGCAGTAGAGGACGTTATCAAATATAAATGTGTTGTTTTTTGTTAGCAGTAGAGGACGTTTTTTTGTCTAGTTGTTTTACTAAATGGTTTTTTTTGCCTAGCTCTTTTACTAAATGTTTTTTTTGTCGGAGTCTATACAAATTTAAAGGAATCACTAGGGGGAGAGGGTAAGATTCAAAATTACATGATTGAAGAGATATAGAGCTAGGGTTTGACAGTTGTGGCCACAACAAAGAGCAACATGAGAACCAAAGGGGGGGGTTAGGGGACCCCCTCATACAAACAGGTAGTGGTGGACAGAGGGAAAGGGCTAAGAGGCGTAGTTTTCAAGGCACCAACAACAGGAACCTCAGGATTAGACCGAGGGAAACGACAAGAAAGAAACTAGGACAAAAATGAGAGCACACGAGAAGAAGCTAAGGAAACTCATAGTGAGGCGCAAGAGACCGCGAAGGCCAACAGGACAAAAGGGCACAACCCCTGCAAGCCCAAAACAACAATGATACCCAAGGTGATACTGGAAGACCCACAAACGCAACTCTACAGGGACCAGATGAAGATGCATGCACTCATATGCAAGTTCATGGGGTTATGGCCCACAGAGAAAACTCTGCGCAACTGGATCAAATATCATTGGAAGCCAAATGGAGAAGTGGAGCTCCACCTGGGCTTTAAAGGTTTCTTCAGAACAGTCTTCATGAATCTGGAGGACAAGGATAGAGTCTTCGAGGGAGGTCCATACTTCCATGCCTCAACTGGACTGTACATGCAACCCTGGAAAGAAAACTTCTCCCCGGAAAAAGAGACGTTCAAAAAGGTATCGGTCTGGGTGAGATTCTATTCATTACCCTTAGACCACTGGTTTCCTTCCACTTTTGAAGCAATAGGAAACAAACTAGGGAAATATGTAAAGACTTCAAAAGCCATCCTAAAAGGAAGATACACATCGTACGCAAGAATTTGCATAGAGATGGACGTTTTTGGAGCACTCCTAGAAACCATAAGTCTGGAATTTAGGGATGAGGAATGGATCCAAAACATAGATTACAAAAAGATCCCTTTTAGATGAAAAATATGCCACGAACACAACCACGTGATCAAAGAATGCCCTCTTAATAAAAAGCAGGAAGCGACAAGCCCCAAAACACAGCAGGATGAGGAAGGGTTTATAACACCGAACCGCAGAAACGGAGCAAATAAAAAGCAAAATAAAACCTCAACAAGAAATAACCAGGAGACCTGAAAAAACTTGGATGGAAGGGACCAAACAAATAAAGGGCCAGAAGATGAAAGTGACTCGGTAAAATCTCAAGAGGTCAGAGAACAAGCAACAAAAGAGCCTACCGACCGGCCAAGTAACAAGACGACACAAGGGAGTTGTGCAACCTCGATGGCCAGAGAAATAAAAGATGACAACACTGCCATGCAAGATGCAGAGGGAGATGCGGAGATGACCTCGAGCGAAGTAGGCACAGAAAACCCTGATCTCAGGGACCTGGTAGAAAGATAAGGGATAGACCTTATGAACATATTGGAGCAATGGAAAAGGTAGGGAGTCGACAACATACCAACAAAGCAACTTGATCGCATCCAGTACATGTTTCTCCTACGGGAGGAAGCCAAAGCCAGAGAACAAAAACGCACACACAGGGAGATAGGACACCTAGGAGTCAAAGTTGGCGAGGGACAACCACAACTATCACCCAAGCATATAAGGAGGGAAAAAGGTAGGAAATCAAACAGTGTAGCCCTACAGGAGATGGGAGTGCTACTGATAAATTCGGGTAAAATCAAGAAACTCTTTCCCAACTCCCCTCCACATGTTTAAATGAAGGTCGTAACTTAGAATATAAGAGGCCTAAACAACCCAAGAAAACAAAGAATCCTAAAGACTAAACTAAAGCAGGAACAACAGGATCTATGTTTCATTTAAGAGACAGAATGCACTACAGACAGAGTGGAGACAATCAGTAAACAAAATTGGCGCAAGTACAAGATGGTAGCCATCGAATACCACCAAATGGCAGGAGGCATTCTCACTTTGTGGAACCCACAAACTCTAAATCTAATAACAGTCGAAGCAACCAGGCACACCCTAATGGTATGCATGTAAATCATTGGAAACGTAGAGGAGATTCTCTGCACTAATACGTATGGGCCCCAAGGATCAGAGGAAAAGAGAGGAATGATCCGAGACCTAGATGATATAAAAGCTCGATCCACTAACCTCCATTAGATCCTGGCAGGGGACTTCAACATCATCACCTCACTTACAGAGAAGAAAGGAGGTACAATAAGATTAGATCGGGATGTAGATGATTTCGCAAAGTTCATAGACATAGCGGAGATGGTAGATCTTAAAACTAAGAATGGCCAGTTCACCTGGAACAATAAATGGATGAACCAATTTTAGGTAGCAACAAGACTCGATAGATTCCTTATATCAGATTCAATCATTATACAGGGGATAACCTTAGATTGCAACATCCTTCCCTCGGGGGGATCTGATCATTGGCCAGTGCAACTGGAAGAAGGTTTCCCAACAACACCAAAGAAAAGACCCTTCAGATTTACGAAATTATGGATTGAACACCCGACTTTCAAGGAAAGAATCAAACAATGGTGGCGAGAGGAGCAACCGGAGAACTAAACCAGGATGTTCCAACTTAATAACAAACTTAAGTACATCAAAAATAAGCTCAAAGAGTGTAACATGGATACCTTTGGGAATATTAACCAAGAGAAAAACAACTTAGAAGGAAAAATGAAAAAACTCAAAGAAACCTGCATGCTGGAAGGCTATACGGAGGACTGGAAAAAGGAAGAGATCCAGATGACCCAAGAGTGGTAGGCATGATGCCAGTAGGAAGAAACACTCTGGCATCAAATGTCTTGTATCTGATGGCTAAAGGAAGGATAACGGAACACCAAGTTTTTCCATAGAAAAACCATGGCCAGAAGAGCCCACAACAAAATCCTGAAGATCAAGGACCAAGATGGAATTGACCATGAATCACATCATGATATTGAAACTGCCTTGGTTAAACAATTCCATAGGATAGCCCAAGAACCCATCTAGGACAGAACAGAGGCCATTCAAAGGATAACCCATCATATTCCATGCCTGGTCACAGAGGAACAAAACCTCTTCCTAAACAAGCCTATTACCACGGAAGAAGTTGATGAGGTGCTCTAGGAAATGCCCAATGGGAAAGCCCCAGGTCCAGATGGCTTCAAAGTGGATTTCTTCAAATCCTGCTGGGAAATTGTCAAACATGACGTATATATTGTAGTAGAGGACTCTAGAAGGTCAACCTCAATCCTTAAAGCACTAAACACCACAATGATCACAATAATCCCTAAAGAAAATGAAGCCAAAACTCCTGACCAGTACAAACCTATAGCACTATGCAATGTGGTTTACAAGATAATATCCAAAGTCATAGCAAATAGACTGAAACCCCTCCTACCTACACTAGTCTCATAAGAACAGGCAGGCTTTTTGGAAGGAAGACAAATAATGGACAACATCATCCAGGCCCACGAGATCATTCACACCTTGAAGCTTCAGAAGAGAGGGGTAATGCTAATACAACTGGACCTAGCAAAATCTTATGACAAAATTAGTTGGCACTATATGGTCAAGACCTTAGAAGCCTTTGGTTTCACCTAGCACTGGATCAACTAGATTGTCAGTCTCATATCCATAACAAGCTACTCGCTACTAATCAATGAAGCCCCTTCCAAACCCTTCTGGCCCACGAGAGGTATCAGACAAGGAGACTCGTTATCCCCCTTTCTTTTCATTCTGAAGATGGATGGCCTCAACCGGAGCATAAAGAGTGCAACCGCAACAGGGGAAATAATAGGTTTCAAACCCTTCGAAAATTTCCCTACTTCAACACACGAACAATTTGTGGATGACACCTTAATCCATGGCATACCCACGGTCAAGGAAGCTAAAGCCTACAATCAAATCCTAGAGATCAACCATTCCAAGTCAATGATCTTCTTCTTCAGTACCAACCCAGCTATCCAAAGGAATTTGACCAACATTCTGGGATTTGAACGGAAGACACTCCAAGCCAAGTACTTGGGGATTCCACTAACAGACAAAGTGCACAAAATGCAAACTTGGGAAGGAGTAATAAACAAGTTACAAGAGCGGGTAAAAAATTGGACATATAGATCCCTCAATATAGCAGGAAGACTGATCCTAACCAAGTCTGTTTTACAAGTAATCCCAACCTTTATGATGTCCATCTTCCCAACTCCACAGGGGATTCTACAAAAAATAAGAGCCATCCAAAGGGACTTCCTATGGCGAGGCACGGAAACAAAGAAAAAATGGGCCCTGGTGGCTTGGGAGAAAGTCTGCAAGCCAAAAATACAAGGAGGTCTGGGGCTACAGGACCCACAAGTGACCAATAACGCCTACGTGGTGAAAATATGGTGGCGTTGGGCCAAAGAAACTACTACACCTTGGGTAAACCTATGGAAGGAAAAGTATGCCTCAGACATTCACGACCAGGACAAAATCCACTTTAGAGGAACCAGGGAAGGGTCGGCCATTTGGAACCTACCCTGGCGCAACAAAGCTTGGATTCAGACACATAGCTTCTGGGAAATCAGGGATGGAAGAACAACTAGATTCTGGGAGGATGCTTGGCAATAGGAACGGAAAATGGAGAACCTAGACAGAGAGGCACTCCAACAGGAGCTAATAGCGCAAGGTAAAATTAATGTCTACCAATACTAGAAACAAGAAATAGACCACAACAAATGGAGAATCTAGGACAAGATCACTCTGCAGAACAATGATCCACCTGCAACAACAGTAAAAGAGGGGAGGAGAAACTGGGAAGACAAAAAATAGCAGTCACGGAAGGAGAGGACCAACTAAGATGGGGACAAAAAGACGGTGGGGAAATTAACCTGAAAGAATTCTGACACTATATAGCGGACCTGGACCAAGAAGACCCAACACAACATTGGGATAAGCTATGGAACAATCCCCAATGGCCAAAGATAAAAAAATTCCAATGGTTAATACTTCACAATCGCATTCTAACTTGGGAAAACCTAAGGAAAAGGGGATTCATAGGTCCATCAAGATGTCATCTCTGCCAAGCCCAGGAAGAAACAACGAACCATCTCCTGGATGAATGTGCCTACACTGCAGATCTTTGGGACTGGGCGGCAAGTATATTATGCCAGTCCAATAGGATCTGAGGTAACATCGCTGCAACCATCAATATCTGGAAAGAGAACTACAATGAGAAAGAAGAGGTGAACCTATGTTGGATACTCACCCCAGGAATGATCATATGGTCGATATGGAAGGAAAGGAATTGATGCATTTTCAGAAACCAAAGCTCTCCTGAAGGGAAGATCAAGGAAACAATAATATCCATGACACAAGATACGGTGCAGAGCCTCAACTGCCAGGTAGGTAAAGAGAAACCCATTAACCAGGATTCCTGAGTCCTAGAGACCTTCCACCTGAATGATGGTCGCAACCCCAATCAGTTCAGACGGTCACCGCAACTCCAAGTAGGTGAGTGCAACTAGAAGCCACCACCTTCAGGGTCCCTCAAGTTGAATTTCGATGGGGCGGTGAAAGGCAACCGAGGGCGAACGGGTTTGGGAGGAGTAATCAAGGACACTAAAAGAAACATCATCCGAATGTACGTTGGGAGTCTGGGCAACTCAACCAACAAAGTCATTGAATTCGGAGCCCTGGAGACTGGCCTGGAGATTCTAAGTCGAGAGGGGATGAAAAACTCCATAGTGGAAGGAGATTTCGCAGTAGTGATCAACACAGTAAGAAAACTCCAAAGTGGCACCAGAATTGGCAAAATCCAAAGACATTGGCGATTAGCACACCTACTGCAAAAAATCCAGGATCACTTGCAGACATGGATCACAGTGGAGTTGCGTTGGGTTCGGAGGTCAGCAAATGGACTGGTGGATAGAGTAGCAAATGAGGGGGTGGATAACGAAGGTCCAGAACTAGAGACAATTTGGAGAAACATCCAGCAAGGTCGATTCCGAACAGATTGCACCCAACTTGCGGTAAAATACTATGACAACAGTAGTAGTACGGAATATCACTTCAAGAATGGAAGCGCGGAAGGAATTGAAGGGAACATAGGTTCCAGGCAGAATCTGATATCCCACCAATCAAACAAGATTACAAATGTCGGTACAGATCACACATCAGGCGAAGGCATGACACCATGGTCTTGTCAATAGAAATAAGTACACGGGTGACTCGTGGGAAAGCAGAACAGATAACCAGTTGGCGGTGAACGACGAAGGACTAAAAGGTTCATCAGGGTCAAGTTTGGGTACACCTCACTCAAGTACTGTTACGGGGTGGGGAAATGACTAGCGTACAGTGTACAAGGCAAAGCATTGGCGCATTGATTACGACAAGGCCATCAAGTGCACAGCTCTGGAACAGAGGAAATGGACCAAAAGGGCCACCTTGATGAGCAAGCCATGATTGCAAGGATATGACTGCAGTTGGGTTGGCTCCATAAAAAAGGTATAACAGAAAGAGCAACAGACCGGAGAAAAGCAATTACAGGGGCCACCTTACATACTAGAAAAGGGGTGAAGCGGAATAGGAGAAGAACCCAACGTAAAAAATACCATATGCGAGTGAACATGGTACGCATGAAAAAAACCAACAAAAAGAGTGGCCCCTAGGGAAAAGAACCTCCACCAAGTGCTCGGAGGATGACAAGAATCGAACAAGCGGCCAAGGAAGCAAAGAGTACCTTCCTCATGTAGGTTGATACAAATGGAAAGACGGTCATCAAAGGATGGGAGAGAGAAATCAACAATGCTCGCAGGGGAAAATCTTGGACAAAACTAACTCAGGAAGCGGGGGGGATAAGGGACCCAGGAGCCACACTTCCTAGAGAAACCCTCTACCACAAGATGATGGAGGAAGCCTAGAGAACAAAAATGATGATAGGTAAGATGTGTGCGGACCGGAAGGAAACCAACAAGACAGAAAACCAGGGACTAGAAGAAGGTGCTCACAAGTATTTTGAACCGCCTCAGCAACCTGGAGGCGAGTGACAAAAGACTTGTGGAGGACCAACGAATCTAGCAGGAAAAAATGGAGCGACTGACAAGGAAATTTCATCTTTATCTACGATATGTCCACCATATAGACATTACTCCAGCCAATAGAAATGGAACCCTAGCGTGCATCAGAAAGATACACCTATTGGAGTAGAGGGAGGAGAACGAAGCAAGGAAGGATGGCAATGAAGAGCACCCATTCAACCTGGACTAGCGTAGGACCAACCTTGGTCAAGTATCACAGTGTAGGAGCTAACCCCATTATGCTTATGCTTTCTCTGTTTTCGTTATATTGTCATTTTTCAAACTGGATTGTGGAGGTTTGGGTTAGTTTCCCATGGTGGCGACCCAGGCCTCCCCTACTATATTAGACATTGCTCCCCTGGGACCCCAGATCTGGTTTTCGTTTTGGCAGATTTTGGGAGTCCCTGTACCTTTTTAGTACTATAATTTTCTTCATTAATATAGATTTTCACACTCTTTTACTAAAAAAAAGAAAAGGAATCACTAGGGGTACTCAGATTATACATAAATAATCATTCAAACCTACTAATCTAACAATTTATTATGGGATTTCCTACAAATGTCCACAGAAAAAATCAACATTTCATAGAAAGTTTATCCTATTTCTTTAAATACACTTGTAATAAGTGATAAATCTCTAAATCATATATAGAAATTCTATGCAATTATAGAATGATGTCCTACTAGCACAAACAAAGAAATAGTTATTATATTTATTTTATTTTATATGCATGGTAGTGTATATTATACATTTTAAAACTCTAAATCAATTAAATGATTTTATGATCCTAAATCATTCATATAACGGAAATAAAATCATTATTTTTAGTAGGAAACTCAATTTGTTTCTATTTTTATATTAAGGGTAACTAGATCTAGTTTGAGAGATATCTTGTATGAATTAGTATAGATTACGATAATAACAACAATTAAAAGCATAAATAATCCTCTTTTTCTTTAGGTGAACTATTGGAAATTGTATTGACAAGTCGATGAGATCTTTATGTCTCCGTCGATTTGTCTGTCAGTCAATTTGTCAGTAGTCAAATTGTTAATCAGACAGTATGACAGACTATAAGTGCAAAGTCACACATTTACTCAAAAGTTAATCGACAAGCAGAAAGCTATAAATGGAGCTGAAATCCATCTACTTGGGTTTAATTAAGTGGTTGAAGAGTCAGTCAAATTAATGGTAGTCTTTAATGTTGAATCGGTCTTATTTTTTGTAGGAAGTCACAGTCTGAGTTTATATAAGTCTGATTCGTTTAGTTAGTAGATGATGTTGAAGAGAAGCAAAGGATGCAGAGAATGCAATAGATGCAGCAGAGCAGAAAAGAGAGGTAGAGACAACAGCCGAGAACCAACAATAGTTGAGGATTGTAAGAAGTTTGAGCACAGGTTATGTGTTTGTAAAGTCAGTAGAAGAAGTGATTGGAGCTTAAGCTCATATTAGTATTGTATTATGTAATCGCGCGCACTGTGTCGAAATTCATTAATATAAAACAATTTGTGTACTGACAAGTTTTTGTCTTATTTCTGAGTTTATGTGCTAAGTAAGGCACTTTGTTATTCTACATTCATAAATCATTTCATTAAGTGTGTATTCACAGTGCGCAACAAACTGATCAATCTGTGCACTATACAATGGTCTTGAGAACTATGTTGTGTAAATTAGAGAATGAAAAAGACAGATTCAGTAGATGTTTTTTATACCCATGTCATTGAACTAATTAATTAGATTAAGTCTCATGGTTAAACCATAAAAGACAAAAAAGTTGTTGAGAAGGTACTTAAGAGTCTTCCTCCTAAATTTGATACCCTTGTTGTGATTCTAGAAGAGAGAAAGGACTTAATCCAGTTTAGCCTAGTTGAACTGCAAGTTTCCCTCCTCAATCATGAACACATATTGAACATGTCAGGTATATCATTAGAGAATGTATTTTATGCACAGTCGTTTATAAGCCGTGTAAGAGGAAGGGGGAGAGCTAACTCTAGAGGCAAGGGAAGAAGTTTTTTTAGAGGTGGATGTAGTAGCAATCTTGGAAATACTGGTGGAAGAGGTCAAAACCCAAGTACCAGTGAGCCAAGTGGTCAGAGAACTGACAAGTCAAATATTTGATGCCATTACTGTAAAAAGTATGGACATTATGCATATGAGTGATGGAAAAGACATTATAATCAGAACAAGCAAAGTCAAGTTCAGTCAAACAATGCGAATAACCAAACTCGCCTTGTGTTTATGGCGTGCGTTGTAGAAATGTCTAACATTGTAGAAATTCCTAATATAGTCTCACGAGTTGAATGCAATGTTTCTCAAGCAAGTCCATGTGACATATGGTATTTAGATTCATGTAGTAACCACATGACAAAAAACATAGAATTGTTTTCTAGTTTGGATGAGTTAGTCCAAACTAAGGTTACACTTGGAACAGTTATCCATGTCACTCTCTTGGGAAAATGTAATATAAACATCTTAACCAAGTAAGGAGAACATAGAGTTATGTCTGATGTATATTATGTTTTTGGTATGAAGCATAATCTGATGAGCACAAGACAATTGTTACATAAAGCATACATAATCTACATGGAAGATAATCACCATGTGATTATGGATAAATGCCCAAGCAATCTACTTATTGAAAAAATCGAGATGACAAGTAACATAATGTTCTCATTGACTTTGAAGTTGGCCAAGAAGAAGAATATAACACCAGTTGTTGATAAAAGAAAAAGGGTGCAGTTCGATAATGCATTTAAAGCAGAAAGTGTGTGCAGTACACTAATGAAGAAAATAGTGCATGCAGTATCAAGAAAAGGAGAAAATGGTGCAGGGATGAAGGCATCATTCCAATCTGATATATAGGATCATTCATGGTTATGGAATTTCATATTTGGACATTTGAACTTTCAATCTCTGAAGCTGCTACACACAAAGGATATGGTAAAAGGTTTGCCATTAATTGAAAAACCATAAAGGATATGTGAAAGATGCATATTTGGCAAGCAACACAAAGAATCATTTCTAGTTGGAAAGTCTTACAAAGAAAAAGATCCACTAAAAATTGCACATTCAGACATTTGTGGATCAATGCAAACTCCCTCAATAGGATGTAATACTTTTGTTCTAACATTCATTGATGATTTCTCAAGGAAGACATGGATTTATTTCCTATAGCATAAATTTGATGCGTTGGGTTGTTTTCAACAGTATAAATCACTTGTGGAGAAACATAGTGTCTATTACATCAAGTGTCTAAGAACTGACAGAGCAGGAGAATACATGTCAAGAGAATTTCAGAACTTTTGTAAAGTTCATGGAATTTACAAGCAATTTATCGCGTAGTACACACCACAACAAAATGTTGCCATAGAAAGAAAGAACAGAACCATCATGGAAATGGCGTGCATTATGTTGACAACTAAACATTTGTCAAATGAGTAATGGGTTGAGGCAGTATCAACTGTAGTATACATCTTGAACAGATGTCTGACAAAGAGTGTAAAGAATAGAGTTCCTCAAGAAGCCTGGATAGGCTCAAAGCATAATGTGGCGCACTTAAAATATTTTAGTTGTGTCGCATACACACATGTTCCAGATGAGATGAGAAGGAAGTTGGACAACAAATGATGAAAATATATATTTGTTGGGTATTCTAAGGAAACAAAAAGATACAAGTTGTATGACCCTATCGCAAGAGAATTCATAATTATCTGCGATGTTTAGTTCGTGGAGAATGAAGCATCGGATGGAACCATAGAAAAGACAATGAAAATTATGGATTCAATGGAGCATAATGAAACATAATAAGAAGAGGTGTTTCAAACACCATGTATAAGTCAGTGTGCAATCCCTTATACACATGGCACTGCAATGCAAATCACCACATAGAGTACTCCAATAAAAGCACTTGGTGCGCAGATTACACCTAGAGCGCAACAAACACTAGCAAGTAGTTCTAGCAGTTCTACATCTCTAGATCCAACATTAGCAATTTTGTTAGAAAGAAAGACAAGAAGTGTGTATGAAGTCTATAATGAAGACTCGGAAAATTCATTTTCTGGTTTTTCCTTGTTTTCACAAATAGACATGATCCATTAATCTTTGAAGAAGCAGTCAAAGGCGATGTATGGGCACAAGCCATTGATGAAGAAATCAAATGCATAGATGACGATCAAACATGGAAATTGGTAGATGTACCTGATGAAAAGGATGTTATAAGTGTCAAGTGGATTTATAAAATCAAGCAAGATGCAGAAGTACAAGGCAAGGTTAGTTGCAAGAGGATTTACACATCAACCTCGAATTGATTTCTGTAGGAAGTGATAGTTGGATTCTATATAAGTCTGAGTCGTTTAGTTAGTAGATGACGCTGAAGCAAAACCTTTGCATTTATGTTTTTTAAAGCTTTTGATTTGGAGTGTTTGGTGTTTATTCTCTAATTGTTTTAGAATGCGTGGCATGCTATTTATGGCATTTCTGCGTTATTGTAGATCACTGTTATATTGAAACCAGACGAAATTGTTAGACGTGATTCTTCTGTCACTAAACTGAGTAGGAGTCGTCGTAGTCATTGTAGATGAGTCTTGAGCCACTGGCCGACTAAAATACGATTTAAGATTGTTAAATGCGTGAAATTGCCGCACGTGTTTAACCTGGACATTATGAGGCAGTCCTAAATTTAGTTTTTCTTAGGTTAACTAAAACAACGTGTCGCGTCTAGAGCAACGTATGAAAACCAGACAACAATTTCGTAATATTTTAAAGTTGATGATAACATTAAAAACTGAGCGGACTTTACAGATGGACTGAAATATACAATCAGTGTTGTATCTTGAAAGGTATGCTCTGTTTGTGAAAAAACGAAAGCCCAAAGCTGTACAGACGCTTTAATTGACAACAGGTTTGGATATGGATGGAAAAGGCCGAGGTCATATAACCTCCATGAGCGGCTTTATGAGTAAGTTAGAGGCATGACAGCCCGATGGAGCGACGTGGACATTATTGCGCCTTTTGCTCGAATTCTCTATGGGCCAATCGACTCAAGAATATCCAAGAATTGAGTTTAACGGATTTCTTCGGACTCACTCTATTTGGTTGGTCAAAGATGGAGAGAATTGTGCAAACACTTCTAAAATTTTCATTCAATTTTGACGGCTGCAATGCTCCTAGTTCTTATTCCATCTACATTACCTTTCGTCTCTCTACCATTTCTAAATTTGTAAATACAATATTTTAAGTTCGAGCATGAGACCTGACGTAATTGCCAAAGTTATCAACTTTGACGAAGTTGACAAAGTTATCAAAGTTTTTTTACGTTGTGTATCCATATTTTTATAGATCAATAAACTTATACTGATTATTTATAAGCGATAATTTGGATGACAAATTGTTAGATAAATAAGCGATAATTTGGATGACAAATTGTTAGATAAATAAATTTGAGTAGTTATTTATTTTTGTATAATTTAAATTTTTCATTAATTTTTCAACCTATTAAATTTATTTAAACATTCAAAAATAAATTTTAAATAACAAAAAATAATAATTTAGTGCAAATTTATATCTCCATATTTTTACTAAATAAAACTATTTAGTAAAACACAACGCCATAATTATTACTACAAACAAAACCCTAAAAAAATTGTGTATATTAATTGGTCCTCTCCTTTAAATGATGCCACTCTCCTTAAGACTATACAAAATTCTAGAAACCTTTTCAAGTTCTGCTTGGTAGCTAAGGCATTGGCCAAGTCAGCTTTGCACTGCATATAATGTAATGCAAGGCTCTAACATCCTGGCGCTTGATATGGGAAATGTTTTGGTACGTTCAATTTTAGCAAGATGAAATTGAAGTTCTCTAATGTAGTCCAACAACAAGCTTGAAAGAATCGATCTCTATGGGTTCTCAATACAAACTTCATATTGGTTCTTTGTAATCAATGTCTGTACTAATCTCTAAATTTTGGATCTAAGTTATATAACATTAAATGATTTAAGCTTGGTTACTAATACTACAACAAGTGTACCAAAATATTAATATATTAATATTTGTAATATAAAGATCTTGTCATCCCCGAGGTGTAGGATAGTCGGTGATGGAGTGTGTTGTTAAGCCACTCTGTGTTGAAAAGTCACCGGTTCGAAACCTGCTGGGACAAAAAAATCCAACCATGTTAAGGGTTGGTGTGGCTCAGGCCGGGGCGATCCCCGGGTGATTTTGACGGCTTAGATGCCCCTGAGTCACGGTTTCTCAAACCACAAATTAATCCCGATGCCAACAGGTTCGGCCACATTAACAAAAAAAAAAAAAATATAAAGATCTTGTCAAATTTTAGGATATATTAGAATATCCAAATGTCACTCATTTCAATTTTGCCATAGACAACGATCTTGGATTTATGGCTACCAATTGTAAATAAGTTCTCTCATATAATACTAGCATAGTCACTTAAAATCGTGGCTGAACGTCGAAAGGTGTAGACAGAAAATGAATTTCTTGTTACCAACTGCAAATAAGTTCTCTCATATAATACTCTAGCACAATCACTCGAAACCGTGGTTGAACGTTGAAAGGTGCAGACATAAAATGAAACACACAGTCAGAAAATGAAATGCACAACCAAAAAATGAGCGTCTACAACCAGCGTGCTAAATCCAAAGTTTAATCATTTAAACGTGGCAATCATATAGTGCTACAATTATTTCTTAATATGATTTGGTAAATGTTAAAAGGTAAATAGGTTAATGGATGCATTAAAAAATACAAGGAAGTTATGAAGAGGAAATCACATTCATTGATTTGGGAGGACGACTAAGAATATGCCAGCATCTTCAATTGTTAGCCATCAGATTATAATTTTAGATTAAAAAGTGATTAATTGTACTCATTGCCAATAGGTGTACGCCTTTTCGACATAATTAATATCAACAAAAACATGATGGATTATCAAATCTTACATCTTGTAATATGTCACGATCATTCGAAATTTAGCACTGGGTATAATTGCATTATCATGTAAGCAGATTCGACACATGGTTATTAGTTATCCCTTTTAATGCAAAACAATATTAAAATAGTTGAGAAAACAATAATGTTTAGTACAGGTACAATTAGAAGAGGATGACAAACCTATTCAATAAGAAGGGAAATAGTTGTGAAGCAGGGACTGCTTCGTTCAATAAATTAGGTAGGTAATACCTAGTAACCAATGGCTTTGATGCCTTAGCAAATATCAACTATGAATTAATACAAAATAATATTTGAAACTAAAATTGAAAGATCCTTGTTATAAAAGATTTTATAAAGATGACCTTGGTTGACATTACTGACTTTTGGTTGACATTAATGACTTCACTTTTTCCTAACATCTCTATAATTTCTGATTTCTGTTATTGCAGGTTTTATACTACATCCAATCATAAATCTATTTATATTAGATTTTCATATTTTTTCTGTATTCTTTACAGTTTACAATTACTATGGCCTTTGACCTTTACTTTACTAACTTCTTATTATACCTGTGGTTAGGCATGGTATATAGCATTAGGCATGGTATATAACATTCATTCACCAGTTCAATGACTATAGCATTCTTGGGATGGATGCATGTCTTAACGCGATGCCTGTTTAGTGGCGATTTGCATTCAAGGTTTTCAGGAAGTGGTTTTCAGGAAGTGGTTTTCGCTGGAAGTGAAAGCTTGCACACTGATCTAGATTCTGCATCGTCATAGCTCTGACACTACAAGTCTATTACGTCCTCACCGCCTCACTACAAATCTAACAATCTGATGTTTATGTAGTTGATGCTTTGTACTTCAAGACCATCCGACATAATTATAGGAAAACTCTTCCATGCGACTTCGATACAAATTTGTACAAAGAGTTGAAGGATATAGCAGAAAAAGGTGTTCCTATGAGTACTAACAATTCGTTCAAGTTCGCAAATGAGATTGATGGTGATGCGGATGATGTTGAATCTATAAAAGTCATGGAGGAAATACAGACTGTTGAACCCACAAGTTATGGTTCCAAAGTCTTTATTTTCAAGGGAACTGTGCAAAATGCACATTTTCAGCAATCGGTTTCTTGATTCAACACCTGTCGATTTCTCCATTTTAGCAGACATGGAGGTGTCTATATTGATGCAGGTACTACTTTTTCTATTCTTTATTGGGCATTCAAGTGACGATATCTAAGCTGGACAGGAACTTCTTCGCCCTAGATTTCATGTTCGGTGCAGCTTCCTCAGCTTATCAGGTATATCAACCATATATTCGTTCATCATGTTATAATAGAACCCTATTTTCTATGCGGAATTTCTCTATATTTTGTATGCATACATAAGTAAGAAAGACATAATTTCTTACCTTGATCAAATTATCATTAGCTACATGTTTGGCTCAAATTGTAAATTGATATTGCCAAATGCACAATTATAATCGCCTCCTTTTTATAGAGGTCTCATAGGAGGATTGTCGGTGGAGGAAATGCCCGCAAAATGATTACAATCGCCTCCTTTTTATAGAGGTCTTTGAGGAGGATTGTCGGTGGAGGAAGAGTCTCAAAGTTTGGTGGTGGTTGGTAGAAATTAATCCTTCCAACATTCCCCCATAATTTCTACTACTAATTATATCAATATTTGCAATGCCCAATGCTTCTCTCAAATATTCAAATTGGTCTTGTGCTAAAGCATTTGTAAATATGTTTGCAAGTTGCTCCTTTGATATGCAATGTTGTAGGATAAGTTCTCCATTGTTGACAAGTTCTCGAATGAAGTGATATCTAGTGTCAATATGCTTTGTTCTCTTGTGAAAAACATGATTCTTTGATAGTGCAATGGTGGAGTTGTTGTCACAATAGATTTAAGTAGTCTCCTCTTGATTATGCATTAGATCCTTCAATATTCTTCGCATCCAAATTACTTAACATGCTACTGAAGTACCTGTTACATACTCTACTTTTGTTGATGAGATTGTCACTATTGGTTGTTTCTTTGATTCTCATGCCACAACTCACATTCCAAAATGAAATGCATATCTAGATGTGCTCTTTCTGTCATCAATACTCCCTGCAAAATCACTATCTGTGTATCCAACCAAGTGCAAATTATTTGAAGTGGAATACAGTATGTCATGATTCATAGTTCCCACAATGTATCTTAATAACCTTTTTCCCGCTTGCCAATATGAGTACATCAAACTTCTAACCAATTTTCTAACTATGGTTGAATCAAAATCTATCTCATTTTGTTCTCTACTTAGTTTTGTACCAATTGCCACAGGTGTAGAAACTGGACTGCAATTTATCATTCTAAACCTTTTTAAAACATATTTTGCATATTTACTTTGGAAAATAAAAATTCCCTTGTCATTTTGTGTGACTTCAATGCCAAGAAAATATTTCATTAACCCCAAGTCTGTCATTTCAAATTCCTTCTTCATTGTCGATTTAAACATATCAATATAGAGATTACCTGTATAGATCAAATCATCAACATATAGGCAAACAATAAAAATTTGACCTTGTTCATTGAATTTGGTGTATAATGTAGGCTCACTAGTGCTTCTTATGAATTCATTTTTTCTCATGTATGAATCTATCATGCTAAACCAAGATCTTGGTGCTTGCTTCAATCCATAAAGTGTCTTCTTCAACCTATAAATCGTGTCTTCTTCTCCTTTTACTTCATATCCTGTTGGTTGTTGCACATAGACTTCTTCTTCTAAATATCCATTCAAGAAGGCTGATCTGACATCCATTTGATAAACTTTCCAATTATGTTGAGCTACAATAGTTAGTACCATTCTAATTGTGCCAAGTCTTGCTACGGGTGCAAATGTTTCATTGTAATCAACTCCATATTCTTGTGCAAATCCTTTAGCTACTAATCTTGCCTTATATTTGTCAACTTCTCCATTTGCCTTATATTTAGTTTTATACACCCATTTCACACCTATGCATTCTTTGTCCTTCAGTAAATCAACTATATTCCATGTATCATTTTTCTTAATAGATCTTATTTCTTCATTCATTGCATTAATCCAGTGTTCTTCCTTAATTTCATCCTCAAAGTATATAGGATCTTGAGTAAATAGAGAAAAAATAGATTGCAAATCTATCCTATCTCATTGATCATATATTTCTTGCAAGCTTCTAGTCCTTTTGCCCCTTAATCTTGGTATTAATGATTCAAGTGTAGGATTTGAGTCATGACTTACATGTGGACTTGATGTTTCTCCTTGATCAACTTGCTTTTGTGAGTTTTCTTCTTGTGGAATTATTGATGGCATTCCTCCTTTCTCATTTGATTTGTAATGTCCTCGGCCATCAACCCCATTGTCGGGCAACTCTACTACGTGGAAAATTCTCATATATATATATATATATAACATGCATATTAAACCAAATTAACACATTTAATGGAGTTATAGCCATCATACAAACTTAAATAGATTTACGCTTAAATATCATTGCAACGAAATACATGATAATATTACAAGCATCAGAGATATGCAATTTAATTGAAATTAAACACATAATGATACTTATCTTTGAAACTGTAGTAACTCCACCAACTACATGCAGACCTTCCACGAACCTCCCAGCCTTAGACCATGCTACTCATCATGCTCAGCAATGGGTCACCCCTGAGCTGGGACTAAGATCCACCCAAGGAAAGGAAATCCTAGACTAGGCTGAGGTTACAAGAAAACTTCACAAATTAAATGGAAGGATTCTCTCCAGGAGCCTTCTTACGCCCACTATTCACAGAATCTCATTCCCCACATGCTTGTTCCACCCGGGAGTATACACCTTCACAAGCACAGTCCATCGGTTCTACACCTCCCTCTTTGGGTCTTGGCAATCTGTCGGATCAATAATTATCATAGCTCTGTAGCTGGTGTTGGACTCTCTCTAAGAAAAAACCACTTCCCAATAGACTCTCTCACCTGGAGAGAGTTTCTCATAGGCCTGACAACCTTCCTCTTCTACCACGATCCTGACAACCCGCTTCTTCAACACACTCCTCGACTCAGCTCCAACCAGGTGAGGACAACAACCACGGTTCAACACTCATTCACATAGGGATGAAAGTAGAAACAAAAGATGGGCATGACACCGCAGGCGGCAACAACCCACGCTAAAACATGGCACAACTAAGGTGATTACTCAGGTGTCGGTTCCTCAGAAGACACAGAACGATTAACGAATTTTTAGTTTTTAGGTGCCTGCATAAATATTGCAAATGTCGAATATAGAGGCCACAAGATTCAAGGAAATACACTAGTTAACTTCACAGTTCTCATTTTCAGGATGTGTGACCAGAAAATTAAGCAGAGGTCGATTACAGACTCAAACGGTTCAGACAAAAAATGACAAAATGGAGGACGAACCCCCATCACGGCTCAATTCTTGGGTTAAATTTCATGTGCCCGGGTCGACACATGTCTCCCATGAAGCTGCATCCACTCCATCAAGTATCTGTTCCATTTTCCAGGAACTTAGGATAAAATTATACCTTTCACACCAATTTGGAATAATAATAAAGTATTATTCCCAAGGACTTAAGCCCCTAAGTTTAGGCCCTCTTTCCAACCTTTCAGCCCCCTTTCCTTTACCCACCTTGTGGAAGATTAGTCCCCCATCACTCTTTCTTCGTGGTCGGTCTGCAAGAGGCAATGTTTAATCTTTATTAATGTTCTGCATAATTACATATATAAAAATAGGCTCTTGGCCTTTAACACTTAGGATCTCCAGCCTAATAAACACATAATCCCACCAGCTTATCAATACTCGTCTCACCAACCTACAAAACATTATTACAATTCATAATATAACTGGGGCTCTACTGGGGGATATTACAATCCCCTCCCCTTATTTTTTCACTATTGTGAGTGCAACTCTTTAAACAACATCAACAAGATTTTCAAAATCTTAAAAAAGATGTGGGTATTCTACCCGCATAGCATCCTCATACTCCCATGTCACTTCCTCGGGACCGTACCAGGTCCACTGGACCTTTACAAGCCCTATGGATCGATTTCGAAGTTGTTTGTTTTTCCGGTCCAATATGCACATATGATGCACTTGCAGGACACCTTCTTGCTCCACTTGAACCACATTCCAATCAATTACATGATTAGCATCAGGTATATATTTCTTAAGCAATGAAACATGAAACACATTATGTGCAGTCATGGATGTAGGTAATGCAAGAATATATGCAACTGGCCCAATCCTTTCTAGAATTTCAAATGGCCCACAAAATATGGCTACCAACTTGGCGCAGTTTCCCATCTTCAGGGAACTTCTATTAGATTTCACTTTTAGGAAAACATGATCTCCCACTTTAAACTCTCTGTGGGTTATGTTTTTATCAGCATAACTTTTCTGCCTGTCTTGGGAAGCTTTCAAATTCTACTTAATTTTTAGCATTTGTTCTTCCATTTCCTTGAGCAAATCTGGCACAACTACTTCCCTATCAACTAGATTATCCCAACTTACTAGAGTATTGTACTTTCTGCCATAAATTGTTTCAAATGGGTTCATCTTCAATGATGTTTGATACCCATTGTTGTAAGCGAATTCTACCAAATGTAGGTTTAGATGATTTGTCCATCACATACATCCTTAATATGTCTTATATCACTTGATTCACTCGCTCTGTCTACCCATCAAAATTAAGATGATAGGCTATGTTAAATTCCAGTTTCGTTCCAAACCCCTTGAATAACCCTTTCCAGATATTTGAGGTAACTTCTAGGTCTTTGTCAGATGCAATTGTCTTGGGAATTCTGTGCAATCGTGCCACTTCTTTCATAAAGATGTCAGCAACATATGTTGCCTTGTGAGTAGTCTTTAACAGAATGAAGTGGGAATCTTTCATAAGCTTGTCCACCACTACCATGATTGATTCATGTTGCTTGCATGTTTTGGGAAATCCTATGATGAAATTCATTGTCACTACCTCTCACTTCCACTCAGGAATGGGTAAAGGCTGCAACAATCCTGCTGGGTGCATGTGCTCAAATTTAACCTTCTGGGATTACATACATCTGGCAATGTATTATGTAATTTCTTTCTTCATACCTGGCCAAAATTAATGGCTCTTAACTACTTCCACAGTTTTCTGATATCCAGGGTGCCCTGCAAAAGGTACGTTATGCATTTCTTTCAAAATCATAAGTTTCATTTCTGCGACGTTAGATACATAAATTATGTTCTTGTATAGAAGTGTTCTATCAGTTTTCAATTTATAATTCTCCACTTTCTGTGGCATCTTACCTTGATGTAGCTTTGCTACCAAATCCCTGTACTGCAAATTTGCATTTGCAACCTCCAAAATTATGTCTTTAATATCATTTTGGTACATTCTAATGGTTGTAGCATGCAATTCATGCACTCTCTTGCTAAGTGCATCAACCACTTTGTTTTCCTTTCCTTTGATATGCTTGATATCAAATTCATACTCACAAATAAAATCCAACCACCTACTTTGCCTAGCATTCAAGGTTAGTTGATCAAACAAATACTTCAAACCATTATGGTCTGTCCTCAGTTCGAACCTCCTTCCCATGAGGTAATTCCTCCATTTATTTAGAGTGTGTACTATTGCTACCAACTTCAAATAATGAGTTGCGTAGTTCTTTCTGTGTTCTTTCAACTTCCTTGATTCATAACATGTTGCAAATCCATTCTGACTAAGGACTCCTCCCAGTCCTTCTTTGCATGCATCTGTGCACACCAATAAATCTTCATATGGATCTACAATCCTCAAGATTGGAGCACTGGTTAACATTTTCTTCAATTGCTAGAAGATTTTCTCACATTCCTCTGTCCACTGAAATTTATTCTCCTTCCTTTGAAAGGAATTGATAGGGTGAGCTATCCTTGAGAACCCTGCGATAAACCTTCTGTAATAACCAGCAAGACCCATAAAGGATCTGACTTCCATCACGTTATTTGGCATTGACCATTCTCTAATGGCCTCAATCTTCTCAAGATCTACAACTATCCCATCCTTCAAAATAATATGCCCCAAGTAATGGATATGCTCCTGATAAAACGAGCACTTTCTCAACTTGGCATATAGTTGGTTCTCTCTTAGCACCTACAACACCATCCTCAGATGTTTCTCATACTCTTCCTCTAACTTGGAATACACCAGAATGTCATCCAGGAATATTATGACAAACTTGTCTAGATAGTCCCTAATCAGGCACATAAAAGCAATGGGTGCGTTCGACAGCCCAAACGACAACACTGTGAACTCATAATTCAGATACCTTGTTGTAAAGGCAGTCTTGTTGATGTCTTCATCCTTTATCCTTACTTGGTGATATCCTGACTTGAGGTCTATCTTCGAAAATATCTTCGCATCCTTCAACTGATTGAAGAGGTCATCAATCCTCGACAGAGGATATTTGTTCTTAACAATTACTTTGTTCAATTTCCTAAAATCAATACATAATCTCAACATCCCATCCTTCTTCTTCACGAACAGGACCGGGGATCCCCAAGGTGACACACTTGGGTGTATATACCCCTTCTTCAGAAGCTCTTCAAGCTGCAATTGCAACTCTTTCAGATCTGGCGTACTCATTCTGTAAGGAGCTTTCGACACTGGAGCTGCTCCAGGAATCAAGTTTACAGAGAAATCAATATCTCTTTTCGGAGGTAGTCTGGGTACCTCTTGAAATACATATTCAAACTCCTTTAGTACCACATGATCTCTAATATTTTAGACATCATCCTTAGATGCTTCCTCCACATGGGCTGCAAATAATTAACTACCTTTCCTGTAGCACTTCTTCAGTTGCATTGTTGAGATTTCTCTAATAGCAACAACTCTGGGAACTCCTTGGACTGTTTTCCGATTTCCTTCCTCATCCAGGCAAGTGAATGCCTTGTTATGACAGTCTATGATGGCATGGTGTTGGTTCAACCAGTCCATCCCAACTAGACAATCATAAGAACCTAAAGGTAGAATGTTCAATTCAACCTTCGTGCTCAGTCCATTCATGTCCACTGGACATGACTTAACTAACTCAGTGACTTTCCTCTTGGTTCTTGTAGCCAGTTTCACTAACCAAGACTTTTCATGTTTGCCTCTTGACAATTGCAAACTCTCCACCACTCTAGGATCTATATAACTATGGCTAGCCCATGAATCAATTAAAATAGTAAAGGCATGGTTGTTGATCATACCTTCCACTTCAATCATGTGTGACTAATATTCAGCTTGCTTGTTTTCCAGGGCTACATAGATCCTTGGCATTCTAATGCCCATTTCCTCCACTGTTTCATCTTGCTGAACATTATGAACAACTCTCACTTTGACATTTTTATGGGGACAATCTATGTACTTGTGGTTTCCCTGACAACCCCAATACTGAATGGGCATATGCCTTGGCCTTTGTCCCCTACATCATCCATTCTCGGCTCTCTAAATGATGGTTGTCGTTGAGGATTGTTTCTGAAAAAGGGAGGTTTGTTTCCCTTCTGCCTCTGCTCTTTCTTAAACTTCTTCTAGTCATCCCAAGCTTTACAAAAAGTAGGTTTTTCTCTTTGTTTCTCATATAGGAATTTCACTCTTCTTATAGTTTCTTCCATAGTCTTAGGGGCATCATACTGAATCTTGTCCCCAATGGAAGGTGGTATTCCACTCATATACCTTTGAATCTTGACAGTCTCATCTTTGATGAACGTGACATACTTCAACATTTCCAAAAATATTTGTTCGTATTCATCAATGGTCATGCTGCCCAGTTTGAGTTCGAAGAACTCTTTCATCTTTCTATCATAGTATATTTTAGTCAAGTATTTATTCTTGAAATACCTCTTGAATTATTTCCAAGTGATATCTTTCTCTCTAATGTGTTGCACCTGCACAAGTTGATCCCACCACATGGATGATTTTCCTTTCAATTTGTGATTCTTCCTTCTGCATGAGAGGAATAGTTATGTAGTTGGAAATATTTCCTCATGCCAAGAAACCGTGTTTCTGCATCTTCCTCCTTCTTATGTTCTTCATCAAACGTAGCAGGCTTTATCTTGTTCATTTCTCCCTTCAGTTCATCAACTCTATATCTCATGTGCTTTGTGGTAAGAGATGGGCTTGAACTACTGTGTGCCCTCCTCTTGGAGCGACCTTGGGAGTGATGATGGTCTCTACCAGCACTCCTTGATCTTCTTCCCTAAGAAATCTAGTGAATACTTGTTTTTCTCGAGTATCTATCCTTGTCCAACTTCTTTTCTATTCTCTCTAGACTCTTCATCAACTTTAAGTTGAATTCTCCCTGTTGTTCCTTAGTTTTCATGATCTTTCTGCTATCTACTCGGTGAGTCTAGGCATCTTTCTGCAATCTCTCAATTACTTTCATCATATGCCCTTCCTTATCTATATCTTCTCCATGCCCATAAGAGTTCGACCCTTCAACTCTGAAATGAACATCCATCCCTTTAGCTTCATTCTCTGAACTGGAAGCATTCTATGCCTCCTCTATTTCTTTGCAATCAGTGTCAACTCTATTCAGTTCTGGAACCTATTAAACTTTTACAAACATAATGTGCAGACAACCAAAATTTGTCAGGTCATCTTTCCTTAACAAATCCCACATCATTCATAAACAAATATGATTCAAGAAAACTTTCAATTTTCATTCTTTGTGATTCTTGTTCAATCAAGAATCCCCGCAGATTTCTTCTTTCAGAACTCTTCTCTACTAAGTTTTCAGGCACTAGCCCCTTTCTCTTAGTCCCCAAACCATGTGACCATGGTTCATGACCAAACTCTACATGAATAAGAACTTACTCGGGCCTTCAGTGTTCGGCTTCGAAGATTTCCAAGCACCACACAACAATCACTTCGAGTTTCTAGTTATCGAACTCGCGCAGTAGGGTGGATCAATGGTCCATGTCTACCCAGCATCCAACAACTGACACTCCATGTGGAACCTCAAGCATCTGAGTTCCAAGACTTCGGGTCTTCGGAAGATTTCACATCCGCACACCCCGAACCATTAATCTTCAAACACTCCCATGTCACCTTAGGTGACGTTATTACGTTACATCACTTAACATTTTCCCAATTGCGGGGGCATGCAACAGTGGTTTGGAGTAACCCACCTTTCATCCTGCAATTCTTTTGACATGGACACGTAACCCCTTGGTGAAACCATGGTTTGGATTGCGAGACCACCTTGGAGAATTATCTTCCATGCAACTTGGGTCCCCACAATGACTTATGGCTGTTGATATTGATGTATTGTAATCAACGCCATTGTGGTTCCTCTAACCTGTAACTACGTTACGTACCTCGTGCCCCACTAACCTTTCTCACATGGATGCCACATGGTAGAATACTAACGACTAATACATGGCACATTCATATGGGTGACACTCGTCACATTCCAAATTCCATTTCAACCTTCCAAGGGCTCTAAACCCACTGACATGTGGCACACATCCCATGTGTCCATGTCACCTCCAAGTGACATCATCATGACTCACCACTTCAACTCTTTGGGCTTCGGGATTTTCAACTCCTCTATGCTCGTTTTTTCCCGGAGCGCTTTCTCCCAGAGTTCACGATCTACCGACGCGTGTCCTCCTTCACGATCAAGGACTATGAGTAACTTTGGCACTTCGAGCTTCAGTAGTTTCAAACTCACAGCACTTGCCTCCTCTCGAAGTAATTCTACCCTAAGTACACTATCTCTTCACGTGTGTCCTTTGAAACGATCTACTTTGGCCTTCGGGACTTCGGGAGTTTGTCACACTCCACACTTGAAATCCTCCGAAGTGAATTTCCTTTGCCTTCTTGGAAACAGATCTAATGGTTAGGCTCTTTTCCTACGATCTACGGTGTAAATCTCCTTTGGAAGTTTGTGCCTCAACACATTCCACTTCTCCCGATTGCCGAACTCCAAAAGGCTTCTAGGATAACCTTCCTACACCTTCTCCAGATTTGACAGTCGTAAAGGAATCTCCTTTTTCCCAAACAGATCCTACGGCTCCAACACCCCAAGTGTTGAGCTTTCTCTCTCTATGTGGTCAAATACCACGCCGGTTGTGGTTTTATTCTACCGCTACTCCTCCCGAGCTTCGTAATAAGGCCAAGTAACCCCTTGGCACTCAGAAACATTCTAAGGTTTGAAATTGGTCCCTTCGAACACCATTTCCACTCGAAACCTTGGGCCGAAATACCACTTATCCAACCCATCCAGGCTCAGCATTGAAACCATGGCTCTGATACCATATTGTAATGTCCCTGACCATCAACCCCACTATCGGACAACACTACTACACGAAACATTCTCATATATATATATATATATATATATATATATATATATATATATATATANAACTTAAATAGAATTATGGTTAAATATCATTGCAACGGAATACATGATAATATTACAAGCATCACATATATGCAACTTAATTTAAATTAAACACATAATGATACTTATCTTTGAAACTGTAGTAACTCCACCAACTATGTGCAGACCTTCCACGAACCTTCCAGCCTTAGACCACGCTGCTCATCATGCTCAGCAGTCGATCACCCCCGATTTGGGACTAAGCTCCACCCAAGGCAAGGGAATCCTATACTAGGCTAATGTTACAGGAAAACTACACAGAGCAACAGGAAGGATTCTCTCCAAGAGCCTTCTTACACCCACTACTCACAGAATCTCATTCCCCACATGCTTGTTTCACCCGGGAGTATACACCTTCACAAGCACATTCCATCAGTGCTACACCTCCCTCTTTGGGTCTCGAAAACATGTCATATCAATAATTCTCAAAGCTCCGTAGTTGGTGCTAGAATCTCTCTGGGAGAAAACCACTTCCCATCAGACTCTCTCACCTGGAGAGAGCTGCTCATAGGCCTGACAACATGTCTCTTCTACCATGGGGCTGACAAACTGCTTCTTCAACACACTCCTCGAATTAGCTCCAGCCAAGTGAGGACAACAACCACGGTTCATCACTCATTCACACAGGGATGACAGTAGCAACAACAGATGGGCATGACACCGCAGGAGGCAACAACCCACGCTAAAACACGACACAACTAAGGTGATTACTCAGGTGTTGGGTTCCTCAGAAGACACAAAATGGTTCACGAATTTCTATTTTTCAGGTGCCCACGTGAATATTGCAAAGGTCAAATACAAAGGCCACGGGATTCATGGAAATACACTGGATGAAAGTAAAGGTAATCTGGTTACTCCATATATTGAGAATTTAATACCTGATGATAATGATTCATCAAAATATCCATCTACAATGACAATTTCAGGCTCATCTACAATAGGTTCTCCATCATTGGTACCTTCATCTCCATCAACAAGCTCTCTGGTTGATACACAAGCAGAATCTCCAACAAGTCCTCCTAGAAAAACCAGAAGTTTGAAGGAAATTTATGAGACATCAAGGTATGCTAATGATCATTTTGCTTTTGTTTCTTCTGCAAAT
>ML779063.1:330150-342114 GCA_009831015.1 Picea engelmannii | reverse complement strand
TTTTATTCCACGTTTTCCTTGCATTCGAAGCTGATCAGATTCTATATATACAGAATGCAATTTCTGTTTTACAGAGTAATGTGTGTTAGTAAGTTTACTTGTTAGTGATAAGTTTTTTAGTGCACTGTAATCGACTAGTCTGACTTTTATTAGTGTGAAAACAGAGCATCCTCTGTTTTTCACTGTTTTGTAACAGAGGTACTTTGTACCCTCTTTCTTTTACTATTTGAATTTAAATCTGTGACAGTGATTTCCAGATTTTTATATGAGTTTTTTTTTGTCTTCTCAGTTATAGCTGCAGATTTTAAAACAGATTTTTGTATTTTCTGAATCTGAAATTTTCTGGGTGTGACTCTTCACTGAGCACGTAACTCCTTTTGTTAGAGATTCTTCATCCTTCCCAGGTGAAATGGTCTCCAACTTTGGCAGAGCCTTTGGATAGTGAAGGCCTAGAGTGTTGGGTTGAGGCACGTCGAGGCACATGTGATGAGCAACGGACTTGCCTTGCCTTCTCTCAATAAGCGGAACATCGAGCTGGCCTCTTTTGATTTGAGCTGCTGAAAAATCTGTCATGGTAAAGAACTGGGATATTGAAACCAGATGAGGCTGCGAGACGTGATTCTTCTGTCACTGAACTGAGAAAGAGTCGTGGTAATGGTTGTAGATGAGTCTTGTGCCACTGCCCAACTTAAATACGATTTCAGATTGTAAAAAGCGTGACATCGCCGCAAGTGTTGAAGTCGTTAAACGTGTTTAACGTTGACATTATGAGTAGTCCTAAATTTAGTTTTTGTTCTGTCAACTGAACCACCGTGTGAGAGACGGATGAAAACCAAACAACAATTTCGTAATATTTTAAAGTTGATGATAACATTAAAAACTGAGCGGCCTTTACAGATGGACTGTTCTGTCTGTGCAAAATGAAAGCCCAAAGATTTTCGTATGTTGTATTTGGCAAACAGGTTTGGATCTGGATGGAGAGGGCCGAGGTCATTCCACGAGCAATTTAGAGGCATTGGCAGCCCGGTAGAGCGAGTGACCATTGTTGCGCCTTGTCCGCGAAATCTCTGTGGGCCGATCGACCGAAGGGAAGGTAGCCTTCTAACTTAACGTATCAATCACTCAATCAAAATGATGTTACTAAAGGTTGTTCTCACATGTGAGTGTAACAGTTTCACATGAAATGGTCTCCAACTTTGGCAGAGCGTTCCGATAGTGGATGGAGAGAGTGTTGGGTTGAGCCACGTCGAGACACATGTGAATCTGATGACTTGACTTGCCTTGCCTTTCCTCAATAAGAGGAACATCGGGTTGGCCTCCTTTGATTGGAGCTACTGAAAAATCGGTCATGGTAGATTACTGGGAAATTGAAACCAGACGAGCGTGCGAGACGTGAATCTTCTCTCACTGAACTGAGCAGGAGTCGTCGTAGTAGTTGTAGATTCCGACTAAAATACGATTCAAGATTGTAAAAAGCGTGACATCGCCGCACGTATTGAAGACGTTAAACGTTTTTAACGTGGACATCATGAAGCCGTCCTAAACATGGTTTTTGTTCCGTCAACTGAAACACCGTGTGTTGAGCGACGGATTAAAATAACATCAATTTCTTAATATTTATGCTTCTGCGCCTACATCTATTGGAAATGGACAGATTTAAAGGATATAGATGAAATTTTAATGGATAGGATTTCATATGTTTTTAATATTCTTGGTCATAATAAACTAGCATAATTCCGAAGAAACATCTAAGTGAGATAAAATTGTTATGTTATGTTGTTTGAATATTTGAGAATTTTTTTTTTTTCTGAACATGAATATTTACGAGAAGTTTGAAAATATCCACTTGACAACATTTTTTCAAAACTAAGGACCGTTTCATAAATATATGACTTCAACTTTTTAGTATTACATTTCCATGTTTCAATAGAGAAAACTAAACCTAGCAATTGTTGAAATCCACTGTAACTTCCAGCAAACCCAATGCCTAAAATATTACATAAAACACATATATCAATTCTTCAATACCTAAAATATTACATAAAACACATATGTCATGCATTTTTTCTCAACTTCAATATGTTTCTCATTGAAATATGCTCACCTTTTTTCTCAACTTCTTAAATACTTTCTAAAATAAAATAAATCTAACAAATTACAATGTAACTTATATATTTTTTAAAATAAAATAAATCTAACAAATAAGTACTTAAGAAAACATTAAAATAAAATAAATCTTACAAATAATTACTTATGAAAAATATGATTAATACAACAAATGTATTAAAAATCTAAAAACACATAAGGTCGTGGTTATTACAAAAACAATGTCTCTAACTTTGGCTATCAAAAACTCAAAACTACTCTTCTTCAACTATTTTGCAATAAATTCCTTTCAAAAACCTTGCCATTTATTTATAGCTAGGGTTTCAATAATAATAGTTTCCACATTGAAATTATGTTTCCATATATAATTAATTTTTAAATTACACATTAAATGCTAACATTCTTAAAGCTAACATATTCATTATTCATTATGATTGATGCATCCATTTCAAAATAATAATAATAATAAAAACAAACTCCATAAAACACCCAACACTGAGCTCTAAAGCATTCTTTATGTAAACTCTCCACCTATTCTCTCTAAGCACTCATAATCTATGATGAAACATTCACATTCGTTTCCTTATATGATGTATACCTTATAACATGTGAGATCTCAAGAATTCTGTGAAAGGCACTTATTTCAACTTAATCATTCACATACAGGTTCTTGTATTAAAAACGAAGGTGCATATCCTCATATCCATGACGACTTACAACATATAAATTATGGTGATGATCAATCACAAACCCAAGGCCCTTCAACGCACCTTCAAAGGTGACTTCCTTTTATGACCTGCCTTCAAAACTTAATCTCCTCTTGATTATGGTAGTGTGGGACTTACAAGTTCAAACATAATTCAGAAACCAACTCATTGTTGAACAAATTCAAAGGAGATCTGTATACAAAGAGTTTCCATTCTTAGACAATGCAATTTCTAAAATAGTATCCAGACAATGTTACCTCAACGCAATTTCCAAGCTAGCAACCTCTGTCATGCCCCTGTTCACTATTTATTTACTGTACTTGATCTCGAGCTCCACTTGGCAGCAAATAGATTATTCAAATACAATTGATTTCCTAAAATCAAACTCCTACTTGACACTTCCAAATTTTTAGAAGTCGATTAACAAAATTTCCATTATTCTAGTTGATTTAAGACTTAATACTCAATCAACAATGATGCTAAAGCTAATAATAAGGACTTAATGGATTAAAATTTCAACGAAATCTATGTCAGCGAAATACCTGCTCTAAATCCTCTGCATCATCAAATATTTGGCAGGGGTCGGGATCCGATCCATGTATTCTTCAATTCTCCCTCCAAATAAAGACGATTTACAAGATGATATTTTTGTTTTTATTGCATGTGATCAACTCGGATATCAACAAAGTTTTATAATACCCTCTCTGCATGTGACCTTGAATTACCAAGAAATACCTTTGATGTACTGCTCATGAGTCACTGCGCCATGTGGCCATAAGAAAATGAAATACCTTTGATGTACTGCTCATGAGTCACTGCGCCATGTGGCCATAAGAAAATGAAAACAGGAGTCATTGTGCCATGTGGTGATCAAAAAATCAAAATTGTTACCTGTGGAATTATTTTATACATTTAAATGAAGCTAGATGTTTTCACATCCTTTCCTTACCACATAGAAATTATATAGATGGCATGGTATGCGAAACAAATGAATAAATATGGGAAGGAATTCTAGACCGGGAGGGAGGAGTTTTCATGTTTTTGTGAAAAAATCGGAGATGTTAATCAAGAACACACTGGACGTTGAGGGATAGATATCCGGTTTTTTATGAAGAGTTTAAGTCTGTAATGGTTTGAATCCCTTGTTTGAGCCTCACAACAGGCATCGTTTATTTAACGACAATGGAATAATGCATGTTTTTTTTTTTTATTTGCCTTCGCAAATGAGCCGGAGAAGACGAAATATTGTGACCTTCAAGACGAGGGAGGTCAATGCACAGGCCCGTGGGTAGGATGAGATCAACCATGGTATCGAGAAAGTGGAATGTGAAACTGCAAAGGAATTCTATAACTTGAACTTGCCAACACCATTGTCGACACAACTTCACTCATCAAATTAGGATAGAGGAAAGCGTTGCGCTAACGCCCTGCCTATGGTGATGCAATGAAACAATCAATGAGAAACATCTTACTTATCGTAATTTTGTGTATTTTTATGCCCCTCTCATATGTTGATTCGTGCACTTCTTTAGTATGGAGGGATTGCGAGAATATCGAATATACAAATGATAGTGCCTTCCAGGGGAATCTAAACCGGGTTTTGGAGTCCTTGGTGAAGAAAGTTTCTACGACCAATTTCAGTACATCTGGTGTTGACGAGGGGAAAAGAAACCACAGTATAGTTTATGGGCTTTCCCAATGCAAGGGGGATTTAGATTCGTCCGATTGCAAACAGTGTGTGGCGAATGCATGCGCACCAGAATTATATCCAGCACTCGCAATCATATTTCTGGAGAAGCTGAAGGATGCAATAGAACTTATGCCTTCATTATGCTAGATGGTTTCTTCTTGCCTTACGACAATCATAGTTTTTATGGTGATTATAGTGAAACTGTAGAAGGCTATGTTGTATACAGCGTTGCGGAAAACAGTCAGCTAGAGTTCACAATTGCTATTAGGGCCATGCTACAAAAAACTCTCTATAAAGCTGCGAATAGTTCCAATCTTTTTTGCTGCAGAGAAAGATGATGCACCTTATAATTCAGTAGCGAATAGTTCCAATATTTTTGCTGCAGAGAAAGACGCTGCGCCTTATAATTCAGTAGTCCATATCTACAGCTTGGCGCAGTGTTAGAGAGATCTGTCTAGAAAAGACTGTGAAGAGTGCCTACGCTTTACCTTGTCAAAAATATGTAACAGTACCACAGCTGGAGATCTTGGATAATGATTCAGATCTCTGAAATGCTATTTGTGTGCGGGGGTTTATGCATTTTTAAACCCACTGATTCTCTGGAAGAAGTGATCGAGTGCAAGAAAACTGATTTGAAGAGAACCGACCTATAGGTAGTGTCTCTGTTACAACGGGTAATAGAAGATGCAAGAGAACTGATTTGAAGAGAACCCACTTACACAGGTAGCATGCCTATCTCACCTACCTCTTGTGCATACCTCCCCTGTAGATAGTGTCTTGGGTACAACCTTTAAAAAAAGCAACCCCCAATAAATGTAGGAATGGACTCATTTATTACAAGGACAAATACACAGTGCAAGCCGATTTAAGATGACACAATCTCAGAGAGATCCCAGAACACTAAAAACAAACGAAGTGGCAGCAACGGGGCAATGTTCGATAGGTTTTGTTGATATGTTGTGGCAAGAACGTGGCATGATTCGATAGGCTGCAGACAGACGACAAAACTCCCAGAAGAACTCTCCCTTATAAAACGCCTTCGGCATAATAATACAAATAATTATATAAATATTTTTAATAATTTAAAAAAATTGTAATATTAAATTACAAAATCTATCTTTTCAGTTGATGAAGTTATATATACCGATGTATATATTGCATGACAAAAATGCAATATAAGTTTTTTGAATCATTCCGTGCAATGAAAAGCTACAATTTCAATCCAATAATGACAAACCATTGGTATTGGAATATACCCTAAGATCAGTGTATTATGAAGTAAGGTGAAAATTGTGGTGAAAATCAAACCTACCACTGAGCAAGGGCAGCTAAGGCGGAGGGAAAACGTCGACACCTAAATATAGAGGTGCATCGATGTTTTGGTAAAGATGATAGAGATCACCTAACCCTCACTTACTTGGTGCGAACCTCATGGGAGCACGAGGGTATAGGTGGGTCAAATTCGGTGGGAGTTGGGGGTTGTGTTATAGTAATGAATAATAGGTGGCACAATCTCGTAATGCCTGGTCAAACCCCGAACAAAAATGCTTGACTAACGACGTCCCCTCGGCCTCTCATTCGTCAGAAATAAAGTTATTGAAATATATGGGGAATTATCAGCTATAGTGATGTAATTAAGTATTGGTGAGAAATCAATGGGAGTAGGTTCTGTGTGAAGATTATGGATACCTTTAACTTGTGGTGTGGAAGAGGCCATCTAAGTGTTATTTACTGGTGCATTTAGTGTTAATGCGAGATGGGAGGTGGATTTGACCCTTGGACCTCTGGTTGGTGAAACCCCCACTTATAAAATCCCAGGCCATTCTAGAGTGTCGGAGCGACGTGAATTAGCTCATCAGAGCCAGGTAGGTCTGTGGTACGAGAATCCAGTGACAAAAACTTTCTGGTCTTGGAAGCTGGTCACAGGTTCGAATATTCGAGAGAGATCCTGCATCTTGTCTCCTTACCATGGTTTTCCTAATCCGTCCAAGTGTAGGCTAATTTGAACATCGTGGAGAACGACGCCCAAGGCTCGGGGAAGAGCTTGTTGGAGATATCTCATCTTGACCATATTTGGCTCTTTTCGTGAGTGGTAAGGGGGATCTGGGGGGTTGATGGACTCGACTGTCGTTTTGGGGGGAAATTCACAGTTGTTTCCCTGATTGTCTTGGTTGCTTGCGTTTTGTTCCTTATTTGGCGGAGAGGAGGATCCATTGGAGAAGTCGAAACCTCTGTTGAAAGAAGAGGAGGAGGATGATTCCGGGAAAAAGAAAGTGACGGTTTTCTTTGGGACTCAAACAGAGACGGCGGAAGGATTTTCCAAGGTACGTTCCATATTTGTTTTCTCTTACCTTTCAAAAGAAAAGCCAGTGCACGGTTTTACCGTTAAATCTTGTTAATACGCAGTCTTTGGTTTTCGTTGATATGTTGTGGCAAGAACGTGGCATGATTCGATAGGCTGTGGACAGACGACAAAACTCCCATGAGAACCCTCTTATAAAACGCCTTTGGCATAATAATTGATGAAAACCACAACAATTTCTTAATAATGACGTCAAAAGGCGTATATCTATTGGAAATGGGTACAATTAACGGTGTTTTAATCTAATGGTTAACAATTGAAGATGCACACATATTTTTAGTCGTCCTTCTAAATCAATGAATGTGATTTGTTGTTCATAACTTTTTTACATTTATGAATGCATCCGTTAACCTATTTACTTTTTCACATTTACCTAATCATATTAAGAAATTACTATAAGGCCATATGATTGCCAGGTTTAGATGATTAACATAGATTAATATAATAATAATAATAATAATAATAATCTATTTTTAAGGTCACAACCAAGCCAACACACCAATTTGGTGTATGAGACCCCCTTGTTTGTGGGACAATGGACCCCCCTCCGCCCAGCGATTTGACTGGTAAAGTCTATGAAGGTATACATACCCTACCCCACTCTGGATTTGAACCTGTGACCTCTTAAGAGGAAACACATGCTCTTAACCATTAAGCATATGTGCAAGCCACATTTGAATGATTAACCTGCACTATGGATTTTTGTGGGCCTACGCCATGGATTTTCGTGGGCCTCACATTTTTACTGTGATAATTAGGGTTTTTTCTTAACTACATGGGAGTTTTACCAGCTGTAAGCCTTTCCACGTACCTTTTATAGGACTACATCTATTGGAAATTGTCAGATTTAATGGCCTTTTAAGTATAGATGGAATTTTAATGGAAAAGATTTCATATGTTCTTAATATTATTGGTCACAATAAATTAAGGGTTGTGATTTCAACTATTAATTTTACAAAATATGTCCATTCCTCATTAAAAAGGGTGATTAAAATTATTAGCATAATAATTATGGATACAATTACTAATCCCCACTTTAAATTTAGGCTTTTTAATGTGTTTAAATATTTTTTACTGAATTTAAAAATTTTTTTACTGTGGGTGAGTGGGCGTAGTATCTTTACTGAGTCATAATGCAGATACGTTACATTCCAATACATGTCATTATCGCAATAACTCTGAACTAAAGAAGGAACTTCAATTCCAATTATGGCAACTTCAATTTGAATCTTTCCAATTAGCTTTTGTGTGTATTATTTTGCTTTGGCCTCTACCCTCTTTTAGTAGTTATGGTTATGTGTTTTCTATGTCATTGGACCCCTGTTTGTGTTTCTATGGTGTTGGCCCACTGCTACTTTTTTTTTCTTTGGAATTTATGTTTCTGAGTTTTGGGTTTTGTTTTTTTTACTACATTCAATCTTATGTTTATTGTGTGGTTTTGTATGATGCAAAAGATTAAACTATGTTTATTCTGTAGTTTTGTATGATGCAAGAGAGTAAATTTGTATAGGGTTGGATTTCTTCAGTATTTGTTATTTTTTTCTAACTAATTGAAGATCCACAATCCAGCTTGTAGTTTGAGTAATTTGTGAGGAGAGCATGTTAAAAAAGCGGTTTCTAACAATATTCTTCTTGTTAAACATTGTGTTGAGTTGATTTCCATGCCTTTATTAGAAATAAGGGTTTATGGAATTGAAGGGCTTCAAATTTGTTTTGAGAGACAAATAATCACAATTCTCAAGGACTATTATCTGATCAAATATAAATGTGTTGTTTATGTTAGAAGTAGAGGATTGTGTTTGATAGAAACAGAGGATTGGTATTTAAATACGAGATTGTCTAGCTATTCTACTAAATGGTTTTGTCTGAATCCAACCATAAAATTTTACATGAATCACTATTTTTTGTTGTTCAAAATCCATTTCTGAATGTAGAAATGGATTCAACATGTTGAAACCCCCTAGGGTACTTAGATTATACAGAAATAATAATTCAAATCTATGAATCTAACAATTGCTTTCCAGATTTTGGACAAATGTCCCTGAAAAAATCCTCATTTAGTAGAAAGTTTAACCTACTACTTTAAATACACTTATATTAAGTGATAAATATCTAAATAATTTTACGAACTTGATATATAGAGATGATATGCAATTATAGAACAATGTTCTTCTTGGATCAAGGGGTGCGCGCAGTCTACTCTACGTGACACAGTTTCAAATATTGTGCACCAAACAAGCTACATGACAGAGTTCTCGAGACCATTGCGTAGTGCACAAGCTGCTAAGTTTTATATGCGCTGTGAATACGCACACTTAATTAAATTATTTATGAATGAGGAATAAAAAAGTGCCTTACTTAGTACATAAACTCATAAATAAGACAAAAACTTGTCAACACAAAAATGCTTGATATTATTGAAATTCAACGTAGTGTGCGAACACAAAATATAATGACAGGGATGAGCTTCAGCTCTAATAACTTTTTCTACTGACTTCACGGACACAGATCATGTGCTCAGACTTCTTACACTCCTCAGTTGTTGTTGGTTCTCGATTATTCTCTCTACCTCTCTTTTTTTCTCTGCATCAACTGCTTCTCTTCAGCATCATCTACTAACTGAACATCTCAGACTTATATATACTCCGACTGTGACTTCCTACAGAAGCTAATACCGACTCAACATTAAATACTACCATTAATATGACTAACTCTTCAACCACTTAATTAAACCTGAGAAGATAGAGATCGACTCCATTTATAGCTTCATGCTTTCCAATGTGTGACTTTTCACTTGCAATCTGTCAAACTCACTGACTGAAAATTCGGCTACTGATAGATTGACTGACAGACAAATCGACAGAGACGTGAAGATCTCACGGACTTGTAATTATTATTTCCAACACTCCCCCTTAATTATAAGTAGGTGGGATTACAAACATGGATTATTTTAAAGATGGAAATTTATTTTTAAATGTAGAAACCTTGGAGAATATTACCAATCCTTCATATGCCAACTATAAATGTTTGGCAAAATTTTGTTAAAAATATTCAAATTTATAAGGATTTTGTATAGTTTATATAATGTTTTGGCGATTTTTAAGGTAAAATATTTTTTCCTTTAGAATTTGGGCGAATCATTTTTAGAATAGTGAATATGTTTTTGGGAAAAACCATGGAAAATTAGCCCATGAGTGAAATGTTACCCCTAAAATCATCCTTGAAATTTACGAAGGAAAATTACATCAAAATTTTGAATTTTCATTTTACTGTCACTCATTTGTTATTGCGCGAACTCTCGGAGTATTGCACAGATGCTAAAATGCATCTCTTGTTAATTCCTTTGTGAAAATGTCTATGACTTATTCTTTTGACCTGCAAAACTCTAAACATGTCTCTTTGTTATTCACCAATTCTCTGATGAAATGATCAGTTGTATCAATGTGCTTGGTTTTCTTGTGAAAAACATGATTCTTTGATAACATGATGGATGGATTTTTGTCACAAAATATTGTTGTTGGTTCCTGTTTTTCTTGAAAAAAAAAATTTAACACCCTTCACATCCATACTACTTAACAAGTTGCACTTGTAGATACGACATACCCTACTTCTATTGAAGAGAGTGTCACTATGGGTTGTTTCCTTGATGTCCATGATATCATACCTGTTCCAAAATGAAATGTGTACCCAGAGGTACTTTTTTTTTCATCTATGGTGCCTCCACAGTCACTGTCAGTGTATCCAATGAGTTTGAAATCTTCTGAAGTGACATACTTAATGCCAAAATCTTTTGTTCCATTCACATATCTCAATATCCTCGTTCTTTCCTTCCAATGTGATTCTTTTGGGTTTCCATGAACCTTTAAATTAGGCTCACTCCATACATAATATCAAGTCTTGTCGCTATGAGATACACAAAACTGCCTACTGGTCTTTTAAACAGTGTGGGATCCACATTGGACCCTTTATCTTCTTTGATTAACTTCAATCTTGTTATGACAGGTGTTGGTGCTGCTTTTGAATTCACCATATTGAATCTTTTCAATATTTCATGAGCATACTTGGACTGTGAGATAAATATGCTAGTTTGGGACTAGTGTACTTCTATTCCCAGAAAATATCTCATAAGCCCCAAATCAGTCATTTCAAATTCATCCTTCATGATTGACTTGAAATCTTCTATGCCAAAATCACCTGTAAATATTAAATCATCCACATATAGACAAACAATTAACATGCTACCTTGTTGATTTTCTTTGATGTACAGTGTTGGCTCAATGTCACTTCTTTGAAATCCATTTTGTGTCAGATAGGAATCTATGTGACTTTACCATGTTCTCGGAGCTTGCTTTAAACCATACAATTCTTTCTTCAATCTGTACACTTTGTCTTCTTGTCCTGGAACCTCATAACCTTGTGGTTGTTCCACATATACTTCTTCTAAGTTTCCATTCAGAAATGTTGACTTTACATCCATTTAATAAATTGGCCATTTGTACTACACGACAAGGGCTAACACTATTTAGACTGTGTCCATGCACACAACTGGTGCAAATGTTTCGTTGAAATCAATTCTAGGTTGATGTGTAAAGACACTTGCAACTAACCTTAACTTGTACTTTTGTACATTTCCTTCTGCATCTTTTTTGGTTTTATATATCCACTCAACACTTATAACATCCTTGTCTTTAGGTAGATCAATCAAATTCCATATTTGATTTTTCTATATGCATCTGATTTCTTCATCCATGGCTTGTGCCCATACATTATCTTTGACTGCTTCTTAAAAGGTTAATGGATCATCTCTTTTTGAAAACAGAGAAAAAACTAAAAATGAATTTGTTGCATCCTCATTATAGATGTTGTGCGGACTTCTTGTCTTTATTGGTAACAAACTTGCTAAAGTTGGATCTGGAGATCTAGAACTACTCATACTACTTGTCGGTGTTTGCTACACTCTAGGTGTAGATTGCACACTTGTTCTTATTGGAGTACTCTGCGCGGTAATTTGTGTTGCAGTGCCAGGTGTTGAAGGGATTGCGCACTGACTTGTGCATGGTGTTTGAACCACTTCATATTTTGTATCATCATGCTCCATC
>ML779063.1:241365-328036 GCA_009831015.1 Picea engelmannii | reverse complement strand
CTACTTGTAATTACTATTTCCAATAATTCTAGAAACACAAACAAAGAAATAGTTATTCGGTTTTATTTTATTTTATATGCATGGTAGTGTATATTATACATTTTAAAACCCTAAATCATTTAAATGATTTTATGATCCTAAATTATTCATATAACGGAAACAAAATCATTTTTCTTAGTAGGAAACTCAATTTGTTTCTATTTTTAGATTAAGGGCAACTAGATTTGGTTTGAGAGATATCTTGTTGTATGACTTAGTATAGATTAAGATAGTAACAACAAATAAAATTACAAGTAATCCTGTTTTTCTCTCGGTGTACTTGTAATTATGCAAAACCTTTTCATGTATGCTTTTTAACGCTTTTGATTTAGAGTGTGTGGTGTTCATTCTCTAAATGTTTTAGAATGCGTGCCCGTGTTATTTACGGCATTTTTGTGTTATTGTGACTCTGCATTATTGTATTATTGTAGATTATTGTTATATTGAAACCAAACGAACCTGTGAGACATGATTCTTCTATTACTAAACTGAGTAGGAGTCGTTGTCGTAGTAGTTGTAGAAGAATCTTGAGCCACTGCCTGACTAAAATACGATTTAAGTTTGTTAAAAACGTGACATCGCCGCACGTGTTTAATGTGGACAGTATGGGGCGGTCCTAAATTTAGTTTTTATTAGGTCAACTAAAACACTGTTTCATGTCTTGAGCAACGTATGAAAACCAGACAACAATTTCGTAATATTTTAAAGTTGATGATAACATTAAAAACTGAGCGGACTTTAAAGATGGACTGAAATATACAATCAGTGTTGTATCTTGAAAGGCATGTTCAGTTTGTGCAAAAACGAAAGCCCAAAGCTTTACAGACGCTTTAATTGACAACAGGTTTGGATATGGATGTATAAGGCCAAGGTCATATAACCTCGACGAGCGGCTTTATGAGTAATTTAGAGGCATGACAGCCCAGTGGAGCGACGTGGACATTCTTGTGCCTTTTGCTGAAAATATCTATGGGCCAGTCGACCCAAGAATATCCAAGAATTGAGTTTAATGGATTTCTTTGGACTCACTCTATTTCATTTGTCAAACTGGGAGAATTGTGCAACACTTCCTCTGAAATTCTCATTCAACATTTGTCAGCGGCGGTGATGCCCCTTCTGAAATTTTCACAACTTGGTTCCTTAGTGGGTAATAAGTTTTCTTACTGCCTCGTCTCTGTTAATGATTCTCCTTCCAAATCCAACCCTTTGTTTCTAGGTCAGATTGCTAGCTTGAATGCCAAGACTGTTAGTTCGACTCCTATTCTTCTAAGTACCCGGCAGCCAACTTTCTATTATATTTAGCTAGAGGAATCAACGTTTATGGTAAATTATTGAATATCCATGTTGGTACTTTTGATCTTAAATAATAGACTTTGGAACGATTGTCACATATCTGGAACGGGATGGTTATGTTCTTGTAAATAAATCCTTAATCTTGTGGATTAAACTCTCCCAGGCCGATGGGTCTAGCATCGGACTGGACCTCTGCTATGGAAAACAATCTGTCTCTTCAAGTCCAAACTTTCCCACTATAACTTTCCACTTCAACGGAGCAAATTACTATTTGCTTAAAGAGAACTACATATACATTGATAGCAGAGGTGTAATCTGCCTTGCAATGTTACCGAGTAATGGGATGTCCATATTTGGTAATTTCCAACTGAAAAATTACCATATACTTTATGACACCGGAAGGAACACGTTGTCCTTAGTACCTACAGTTTGTGATACTATCTAATCAAGTAGATGGCTATGGTAATTTTCTTGTGTGTATTATACACTATGATTTCCTTAGTGTGTGTTATTGCTTATGCTAACGTTGGAAGAAAGCAATTGTTATATATATATATATATATATATATATATATATATGGATAGGAGTTACCCTATCAGAATTGATGGTTTAATCAAGATTTTAATTACAAATTTCAATCTTATGGTCAAAAATTGAAGATATGTTGGCATATTCTTCGTCTTAAACTCAAATCAAAAATCTCAATCTTATGGCCAAAAATTGAAGATATGCCTGCATATTCTTCATCTTACACTCAAATCAATGAATGAAATTTAATGTTGATAACTTCCTCACATTTTTTAATGCATCCATTCAACTTGTTTACTTTTGCACATTTACTTTTTAAGATTAAGAAATTACTAAGCCAGATTTTTAATTTCCACTAAATATACATATACAAATACAACCAAGATTACTCAAGTTTTAACATTTACATCTTAATTAACTTTTTACATTTTGAAATAACTTAAATAACTTGGCACATGTGATTAGTGGTGTTACTCTCTAATTTTATCTTGATTTAGTGAGAAACCCTAATCCTAAACCCTTCCTACCTATTATCTGCTTTCATTTTATTTTAATCACTATTTTCAGCTTGTTATGGTTCGCATTTTAGTTCTTTGGATAATTTCTTTAAGTTTGGAGTTTTAAGACATGGTTTTGAATGATGTGTCACTTCATATGCTTGTTTGAACTTTACAAATTCAAATTATGCTAAGTCATTAATAGCGCTACTGGAATAACATTATCCCCGTAGCGCAAATATAATCATTCCTTAATATGTGTCAGCCACCCAGATTTCGTTATGATTACACAGATCGTGGATTAAAAGTTTGCATGTGTCCCACGATGGCTCTCGAATCATTTTATGATTCAAACCGTTACATGATCAAATTGCTCTGTACCTACAAAGGAATCATTTCAAATCGTTCAATTCCCAAATATCATTATCTAAACCCGCCACTTGTCATTCTAATTATGTTGAATTATAAGCGCAGGTATTTTTCTCAGAAGAACTGTTATATGTTAACAATTGAAGTTTGTAAATTCAGAATCTGATCAGTGCCTGTTGTAGCATCGTGTTTCATGGCGCCTAAGAGAAGCGGGTAAGTGGTCAGATCGGAACCAAAGGGTGTCGAGCTACTTGAGGCATATCCACAAATGGCATAGAGATTTAGAGATGTTGGTTGGTTTGAATTCCTCACTACCTTCCAAGGTCATGACGAACAGGTCTCTTTGTCGTTTGCATAAAACTTCGATGGTTACGAAGTGGAGATCAAGAAATTGATAATGCTAGTGATAGAACAAACAATTTCCAAGGCTTTCAGGTTGGTGGTTGGAGGAGAACGATGGTGGAAGAAAGACCACGTAGTTACAGAATTCGCCAATCAGTTTTTTCTACTAGACAAACAAAACCGGGATTGGAGAAAAGGAATCCCTCGCAGTTGGATCAGACAGGAATGGCACACTGCTCTGATCGTTATCCACAAGTATATCACCTGCGAAGGCAGATTCTCATTGATTTATATCTATCACCTTAGGTTATTAATGCATCTAAATGGTGATTATCCTTTAAATTTGTCTTATTTTCTCCTCAAAAGCCTGGAAAAAATGTCAAAAAGAGTGCAGTCACACTCCTCCAATGCAAAGAGTAGCTGGTTTCATCAGGTTTAATTAAGACTCTAGTCATGTCTGCCCTAAGAGAAATACAAAAACCCTGGAGCTGGCTCATGCAATCCCTAAATCCTGACCCATAGTCTAGCAAACAGAAGAAAGGCAAAAGGAAAAGGGATCTTACATAGGAGCCAAGAATTCCAGTTGATGAAACCCCTGTTAAAGAAGAATTGTCCACCATCAGAGTAACGAGGACCAACAGAGGTAAGAGACCCAAATGGGAAACAAAAAATGAAATTCTTCCTGAGGCAGATTTAAAAACAGAAGAAGACTCTGATGAAGATTATAATGTTACACTCTCAGCCAAGCATAAAGCATCAACAACCAGTAAGAAGAATGTTGCAGTTAAAAGGAAAAAGAAGAAATGTGTGCCTGTGCCTCAAGACCCTAGGAGGAACTCTACAAGAGTCACCAACAAGTACAGGATAAGGCCCAAAGCCATGTTCTATTCCTCAATCAAATGAGAAGATGTCATAGTGATAGAAGACCATTCTGAAGATGCTAAAGAAGATAACAAACGAAAGACAAGAATGTCCCCAATACATAAAGAACCATTAAAATAAGGTAGGAAAATTGTTTTATTCTCTACATGACCTGTAACAAGAACTGCTACCAAATTGTCAAGAGCTAAAGCATCTGCCAAAGGTATAATTAGGGTTCCTGAAACTAAAGAAAGTAATCTTGTAGATTCATACCATATATCAGACATGCTTGAAGCCATGGAATCAACCAGTTCAGATGAAGAACATGGCTCAAGATTGGTTTCTAAGTACCAAATTAGGATGAAAGAACCTCAGGTTGTCATAGATTTGAATGAGTCTGCAATTGTTGAAGAGTTCCCCAAGTTCAGGGTTAAATTCAGAACTGATAAAGAAAAGATCAGAGAGCTCCATAAGACAGTGGAATAGTTGAAGAAAGAGAAGGCTCATGTAGAGCAATGGAGTGCTAAGCAGCAAGAAAAGAAGAACACAACAGAAAAAAGAAAAAAAGAAAAATCAAATATAGGAAATATTTTGTTTTTCTTGTTTTAGTCCTTATATTCAAAAGAAGTTTATGAAATTATGGAGATGAATTTATTAAAACCAAAAGATTTTTTTGTTGGAGACATGCCCCTTCACAAAAACCTCTCTTGTTTTTTACACATCTATCACATTTTAAGAGATTCAGATATATATTTGAGGCCTAATTTTCTGATAAAGCTATAGGAAATACTCTGTTTTTTTTACCTGTTTTAGTCTTTTTCTTCAATAAAGGTTGCAGAACAGCTGGAGAGGAATTTGTTGAAAAAAAAAGAGGTTTTTGTTGAAAACATTCCCCTTCACAAAAACCTCTCTGGGTTTTTACATAGCCATCACATTTTAAGATATTTGAATTGATCTTTGAGGCCTATTTTTCTGCAATTTCATAGTAAATAATTTCTTGTTTTAGTCAGTAATTTTGGGAGAAGTTGCAGAAGAGATGGTGATGAATTTTTGGAAACAAAAAGAGATTTTTGTTGGGAATGAGTCCCTTCCCAAAAAACTCTATCAATTTTTACACAGCTATCACCGTTTGAGAGATATGAAGATATTGTTGGACCCTATTTTTCAGGAATTTGCCAGATTTATTTTCTTGAAAAATCTCATGGACAACAGTTGACAAGCCACCTCATCAATTCGAATTGGAGATCAGATTGGAGCTTCTCCTTGATTATTTTAAACAAGAAACTAAATATAGATGAGGAGGTTTTCAGATCCATTTCTTTTGGATCTTGATAATTATGTATTGTTTCTATATAAACTTTGTAGAAGGAGAAGTTAGGGGGTCAAAAAATTGGAGATCCAGAGGATTTTTTTGTGAAACTCCTTGTAAAGGCATTTTTGTTCTATTTGACACTTAATAGAAAAGGCATATGGATGGTTAGACACTCTTTTCTACTCTATTTTTCTTTCTTCATGCTTGAATTCATTATTCATACTGCAATGCATTTGTTTATTGATTGTTAATTAATACAGTAAAGAATTTGTTGTGGGAATTAATTTCAAGTTTTGATTTCAAGCTGATGTTCTTGTTTCTTTTGATATTCTAAGGCAAGAATTTATGTGAATTTAACAAATTGAAGGCTTCATATTCTCTTTTTCTTATTGGTTTAATCCATCTATATGTCTACCTTTTATTCAGTTAATGGGATATGCTATGTTCTGATCTTGATTTTCATGTTATGTTATAACCTTGAGCCAGTTTTCAACCACCTTATTCAAAAAACCAAATTACAAAAAAATTCTAAACACTTTGCAATAAATCGATGATGCCTTAGCTTGCCCTCTCACAGTCAAGTGCAACTTTAGGGATTAATATCTTTTGGAACCATTGTCAGGGACGGAGACACGAAGTATTTATCCCTGGGAGAACGACAATGATCAGATCCACTTCTTGATGGTGAACAGGAAGGGGACAGATACATGACTATAGATATTTCACCATGGCAACTCCATTGTCTAAAGATTAATAGGCGACTCCACTGGATCCAATCATGGAAGCCATTTTGGCTCAAAGGTTTGTTTTTTATGATTTTTCAAATGTCATTGGTTTTTCAAACCCAATTCCTAGCAGAGTTGAATGGGAAGGTACCCTTCGTACATTTAAAGGCGAAGATTGGGAGGTTCCGGTTGATCATCTGCTAGATTTTCATGAGTTTATTCATGAACTTCATATTGTGCATGAGGATTTCAAGATCAATATTTTAAGATACTCATTAAAGGGAGCAACCCTTGACTGGTGAAGATCTCTTCCAGCTTCAAGTATTAACTCATTGACAAGTTTTTATAATGCTTTCAATATATTTTGTAAAGAAGATTTTTCAGCTGAAAGTCTTTTTGAAAATTGTTGTGATGAATTTGATAAGCATATTCATAAGAAAGCAAATGTTTCTTTTGATTGAAAGAATGAAAATCATTTTGTTGAGGAAGATTTTCCAAATCTAATTGATAATAGGAAAGATGACTACATAGTTGTGAATGCATTAGATTTTGTTTCTGATGCACCTGTTGTCTTAGATCTGAATGAAAAAATAGTTGAAGAAGAGGTCTTTCCTCAACTCCTTCAAGTGGATTCCTATGATATATTGTTACATGTGATTGAGGAAAATCAAGAGGTTTCTCATCAAGAACATATATATGAGGCAACATATGGAAATGTTAGATTTTATCAACAAGTTTATGAGAACATTCTGCCCATTTGTCATGTACAGTTAGAACCAATATATGGAAGTATGGAGCAACAAGCAGAGGTAACCATTTTCAGTTATCAATCTACTCCTTTCTATGATCTGGTAGCCATTTATGTGGATTTATGTTTCTCAGAAGATTTCAGCCTTGTTATTTTCGGAATTAAATCATATGAGGGTTGTAGGTATGTATTACAAATTAAAATTATGTTACACATAAAGAATTCTTCTCTAATTTCTATTTGCATTGAAAGAGCTTTGGTAAATGGTTTGATGTTATCATGGCATCATTGGAAGCATGATGTCACATGACGAGCCAATTTTTATTGGTTAGAAGTAGGAATAGATAGAAGAATAAGCGCGCCATCAAGTATGAGATTTTTTTCAGTCTGTTGGTTTGCAGCAGAAATTTTGGTTTCAGTTTTGAAATAAAGACTCCATGCCCAATGCATATAAAGCACTATTGACAGGGGTAGTTTTGGCTTCAAATGAGGAGCAGAGTTGCAGAAGTTTGGGCCAGATTTGAATGATATTGACTGACTCCATAACCCAATGGACTAGGCACAACACAAAAGAATCTGAATGTTTGCAGAGACAAAAGTTTGCAGGTTGCATTGCATGGATGCATAGAGGAAAAGGCACAGTGGTCTGCTTGTTTTTTATGCCTCACGGGGAGAGCATCATCCCCCAAAAGGAGCCAGTGTTAGTCTCTAATTTTTTCTTGATTTAGTGAGAAACCCTAATCCTAAACCCTTCCTACCTGCACTTTATTATTTGCTTTCAATTGATTTTAATCATTTTTTTCAGCTTGTTATGTTTCACATTTTAGTTCTTTGGATAATTTCTTTAAGTTTGGAGTTTTAAGACATGGTTTTGAATGATGTGTCACTTCATATGCCTGTTTTAACTTTACAAATTCAAATTATGTTAAGTCATTAATAGTGCTACTAGAATAACATTATTCCCGTAGTGCAAATACAATCATGCCTTAATATGTGCCCGCCACCCATATTTCGTTATGATTACACAAATTGTGGACTAAGAGTTCACATGTGTCCCACGATGGCTCTCGAATCATTTTATGATTCAAATCATTACATGATCGAATTGCTCTGTACCTGCAAAGGAATCATTTCAAATCTTTCAATTCCCAAAGATCATTATCTAAACCCGCCACTTGTCATTCTGATTGTGTTGAATTATAAGCACGGGTATTTTTCTCAAAAGAATTGTTATATGTTAACAGTTGAAGTTTGTAAATTCAGAATCCGATTAGTGCATGTTGTAGCATCGTGTTTCATGGTGCCTAAGAGAAGTGGTTAAGTGGTCAGATTGGAACCTAAGGGCATCGTTCTTCTTGAGGCATATTTGCAGATGGCGTAGAGATTTAGAGATGATGGTTGGTTTGAATTCCTCACTACCTTCCAAGGTCATGACGAACAAGTCTCTTTGGCGTTTGCATAAAACTTCGATGGTTACGAAGTGGAGATCGGGAAATTGCTAATGTTGGTGACAGAACAAGCAATTGCCAAGGCTTGTAGGTTGGTGGTTGGAGGAGAACGATGGTGGAAGAAAGAGCATGTAGTTACAGAATTCACCAATTAGTTTTTGCTACCAGACAAACAAAACTGGGATTGGAGAAAAGGAATCCCTCACAGTTGGATCAAACAAGAATGGCACATTGCTCTGATCGTTATCCACAGGTATATCACTTGTGAAGGAAAATTCTCATTGATTTATATCTATCACATTAGATTATTAATGCATCTAAATGGTGATTATCCTTTAAATTTGCCTTATTTTCTCCTCAAAAGCCTTGAAAATTTTTCAAAAAGAGTGCAGTCACACTCCTCCAATGCAAAGAGTAGCCTGTTTCATCGGGTTTTAATTAAGACTCTAGTTGTGTCTGCCCTAAGAGAAATACAAAAACCGTGGAGCTGGCTCATGCAATCCCTAAATTCTGACCCACGGTCCAGCAAACAGAAGAAAGGAAAAATGAAAAGGGATGTTACACAGGAGCCAAGAATTCCAGTTGATGAAACCCCTGTTAAAGAAGAATTGCTTGTCATTAGGGTAACGAGGACCAACAGAGGTAAGAGACCCAAATGGGAAAAAAAAAATGAAATTCTTCCTGAGGCAGATTTAAAAACATAAGAAGACTCTGATGAAGATTATAATGTTACACTCTCAGCCAGGCATAAAGCATTAGCAACCAGTAAGAAGAATGTTGCAGTTAAAAGGAAAAAGAAGAAATGCATGCTTGTGCCTCAAGAACCTAGGAGGAACTCTACAAGAGTCACCAACAAGTACAGGCTAAGGTCCAAAGCCATGTTCGATTCCTCAATCAAAAGATAAGATATCATAGTGATAGAAGAACATTATGAAGATGCTATAGAAGATATCAAATGAAAGACAAGAATGTCCCCAGTACATAAAGAACCATTAAAAGAAGGTAAGAAAATTCTCTATAGGACCTGTAACAAGAGCTTCTCCCAAATTGTCAAGAGCTAAAGCATCTGCCAAAGGTATAAGTAGGGTTCCTGAAACTAAAGAAAGTAATATTGTAGATTCAGACCATATATCAGACATGCTTGAAGCCATGGACTCGGCCAGTTCAGATGAAGAGCACGGCTCAGGATTGGTTTCTAAGTACCAAATTAAGATGAAAGAACCTCAGGTTGCCATAGATTTGAATGAGTCTGCAATTGTTGAAGAGTTCCCCAAGTTCAGGGTTAAAGTCAGAAATGATAAAGAAAAGATCAGAGAGCTCCAGAAGACAGTGGAATAGTTGAAGAAAGAGAAGGCTCATGTAGATCAATGGAATTCTAAGAAACACGAAAAGATGAACACAACAGAAAAAAGAAAAAAATAGAAAGCAAATACAGGAAATACTTTGTTTTTCCTATTTTAGTCCTTATATTCAAAAGAAGTTTATGAAACTATGGAGATGAATTTGTTAAAACCAAAAGAGGATTTTGTTGAAAACATGCCCCTTCACAAAAATATATCTTGTTTTTTACATATCTATCACATTTTAAGAGATTCAGATATATATTTGAGGCCTAATTTTCTGGTAAAGCTACAGGAAATACTCTGTTTTTTTTACCTGGTTTAGTCTTTTTCTTCAAGAAAGGTTGCAGAACAGCTGCAGAGAAATTTGTTGAAAAAAAAGAGTGTTTTGTTGGAAACATTCCCCTTCACAAAAACCTCTCTGGGTTTTTACACATCCATCACATTTTAAGAGATTCAAATTGATCTTTGAGGCCTAATTTTCTGTGATTTCATAATAAATAATTTCATGTTTTAGTCAGTAATTTTGGGAGAGGTTGCAGAAGATATGGTGATGAATTTTTGGGAAAAAAAAGAGGTTTTTGTTGGGAATGAGTCCCTTCCCAAAAACCTCTCTCGAGTTTTACACAACTATCACCATTTGAGAGATAGGAAGAGATTGTTGGACCGTATTTTTCAGGAATTTGCCAGATTTATTTTCCTGAAAAATCTCATGGACAACAGTTGACAAGCCACCTCATCAATTTGAATTGGATATATGATTGGATATTCTCCTTGATTATTTGAAACAAGAAACTAAATATAGATGAGGAGGTTTTCATATCCATTTCTTTTGGATCTTGATAATTATGTATTGTTTCTACATAAACTTTGTAGAAGGAGAAGTTAGGGGGTTGAAAAATTGGAGATCCAGAGGACTTTTTTGTGAAACTCCTTGTAAAGGAATTTATGTTGTATTTGACACTTAATAGCAAAGGCATATGGATGGTTAGAAACTCTTTTCTACTCTGTTTTTCTTTCTTCATGGTTGAATTCATTATTCAGACTGCAATGCATTTGTTTCTTGATTGTTAATTAATACAGTAAATAATTTGTTGTGGGAATTAATTTCAAGTTGATGTTCTTGTTTCTTTTGATATTCTAAGGCAAGAATTTAGGTGAAGTTAACAAATTGAAGGCTTCATATTCTCTTTTTCTTATTGGTTTAATCCATCTATGTGTCTACCTTTTATTTAGTCAATGGGATATGCTATGTTCTGATCTTGATTTTCTTGTTATGTTATAACCTTGAGCCAGTTTTCAACCACCTTATTCAAAAAAACAAATTATAAAAACCTTCTAAACACTTTGCAATAAACCGATGATTCCCTAGCTTGCCCTCTCATAGTCAAGTGCAACTTTAGGGACTAATGAGTGGAATGTAAACCATAACATTGTGCTTGATGCCACATTTAACCTATGTTTCAAATACCACTCTCTGTGCTCTCTCTCCTTAAGGGGTTGTTGATGCCACCATGTGTTTCAAATGTTGGAGCTTTAATATAATATTAAACCATATGTTACCAAGTGGAGTGTCCTAGCTCTCTCTCCTTACCAGGAAGTTGATGCCATGTTTCCATGCATTTCAAATGTCACCCTGTGCTTAATCTAATCTTAAACATTATGTTACACGGTGGAGCACTCTCTCTCCTTACGAGGCTCAGGGTAGTCGATTTTTAATTATGTGACACACATTTCTCTTTCTGTCAAGCATGGGTTACCAGGTGGTGTGTTATGGATCAATGGAGAGCCTGTGGATTTTTAATAATGGGTTACCAGGTGCTGAGTTATGGATCAATGGAGAGCTTGTGCATTAATAATGGAGACCATGTGCATTTTTAATTCTGTTGTGCACATGTCCCTTCCGACTCTGTGTTATTCCTTGCAGTAATAGTTTACCTCATTATTTTAATATTTAGATATATTTTCAATTTTATTTACTGATTAAACTATTTTATTTGCAGCTTCAACAACATGCATCCACTTATGCGCGTTGTGGAGGCCTGTGTCTTGTTCTTGAGGCTTAGCATGCATCCACTTCTATACGTTCTGGATCAATGGAGAGCCTGTGGATTTTTAATAATGGGTTACCGAGTGGTGAGTTATGGATCAATGGAGAGCCTGTTCATTTTTAATAATGGAGACAGTGTGCATTTTTAATTCTGTTGGGCACATGTCCCTTCTGATTCTGTGTTATTCCTTGTATTAATTAGTTTACCTCATTGTTTTAATATTTTGATATATTTTCGGTTTTATTTACTGATTAAACTATTTTATTTGTAGTTGCAACAACATGCATCCACTTCTACCCATTCTGAAGGCATGTGCCTTGTTCTTGAGGCTTAGCATGCATCCACTTTTGTGTGTTCTGGAGGTCTGTGCCTTGTTCTTATTCTTGAGGTTTACCACGCATCCACTTGTGCGTGTTTTGGAAGCCTATGCCTTGTTCTTGAGGCATAAAGAGGCTTGCAATGTTCTACATTTGATTCTGAATTCACAGGCATTTATATTGTCTTCATTTTAAATCATGCATTGTCTTCATGTTAAATCATGCATCCACTTATGTGCGTTATGGAGGCCTATGTGTTGTTCTTGAATCTTGATCAAAACAATGATCTCTCGGAAAATGTTTGATTAATAAATGTAATGTCATTTGGGTTATGGTTTACTTGTAAATGGATGAGAGGTTGATTTTCAATTATTTCCTGTATATTATTTGGAATGGTATTTATACATTGTGATCAAATGTAGATTTGGAACATACTTTTCGCTAAACAGCACTAACCAGTTCTTAACAGTTCATGCTCTTCATGAATTTCAAGCCATGTGATTTAAATTTCTAACTAAACCTTATACACAAAATCACAAGCAATAGAGCGCATTTCTATGACATCTATTTTTCCTTCTCTTTGGTTTACACATTATTGTTTTACGGTTATTATTGTATACTCTCTTCCATGTATTCAAATCCCAGTCATAATGGATCTAAGACAGAAAGGAAAAATTAAAACCTCACATATGTAGATTAAATTACCTCATTCAAGAGATGCATACTCTTTCGTCATGGTTTGTGGCATAATATTGTTGAGGCGAATAATCACTAGTTGTGGTTGGTGGGATAGTCACCAAATAAATCGACGATATTGAAAAAATATTGGATCATCATTGTAGGTAAGCAAGTTGAGGCTTCCATTAATCGTATAATTGTTTTATGGTAAAATTGGAAAACCTCAACATACCTTTAAAACAATTAATAAAATGAAAAGTCTTATTACTTCTTCGACCGTCAAACCCTATTGAATGCTCTATTGAATATAAAAGGGCCAAATTGGTTCATGATTCTTTAAATACATAGATATCTTTGGCGTGTCAAGGTTAGGAACCCTTTAAACCATTGAATCTACGGTATTAAATTCAATGGAAATGTTAGTTCAAATCTGATTACGTTTAATACTCTTCCAATCTCTAAAAACCTGTGTAAATATTACATAGTGCTTCTAGTCTCTAGAAACGTGTGTAAATATTACATAGTGTAATATATTACATATTACATAATAATGGTGTAAAACATATTATATAGTGTAACTATTAAACCATTTAAACCATTAAACCTATGGTATTAAATTCATGGAAATTTTAGTTTAAATATGATTGCGTTTAATACTCTTCAAGTCTCTAGAAACCTGTGTAAATATGACATAGTGTAATATATTACATATTACATAATAACCGTGTAAAACATATTATATAAATTGTAAATATTAAACCATTAAATTTAATACCAGTATTAAATTCAATGGAAATGTTGGTTTAAATCTGATTGTGTTTAATACTCTTCGAGTCTCTAGAAACCTGTGTAAATATTACATAGTGTAATATATTACACAATAATTATTTAAATATATATTAAACCTCTGTAAATATTACATAATAACTGTGTAAAACATATTATATATGTAACATCCTTTTCTGGCGCACTGAGTGAACTTATTTTTTGAGGACACTTGTTCCCAAGTGATCCAGATTATTATGCTATTAAAACATTTGATTTTGATTATGAGGCGTTATGGGTTGATGACATGTTTTTTTACTGCATTGACATAGACAGGTGCTATTGACTCATTTTTACTGAGTGTGTAGGATTTTGGACCTCGAGAATGCAGAGGCATCGATGGAACCCCTTGGACTCTGGATCGAGTCGGGGACTGTACCATTGGGGTTTGATTCTTTTACTATGATATTAGTGCATCTGATTAGTGATTAGATGATATGATATGGATATATTCTGACATGATTCATTGATGATGCAGCCTGACGATAGCTTTCCGACTAGACTCACATGTGGAGTAAAGTGGTCATGCACGACTACCAGAGATGTTGAGGGAGAGGTGTGGACAACATCCCTGCCATAGCCTACTGGCACTCCCGTCGTGGCTCGAACTGTAGGTTAACATTTACCCAGTTCAAGAGGACCCAGGATGTCGTGAGGGAAGACTGCGACAGTCGCTCACGATGATTCTAAGGGGCGCGCAATAAGGTGCAGGCCTTATTCCTTAGAGGCCCTCAGTCTCCCACAAGTTCACCTGGTGGATTATTAACTCCAGGGGTTTTTGATGTCTACCAAGTCAGTCAAGAGGCGAGTGGCACCCTTGGAGCACGTGGTGCATCCTGAAGGGCACGTCGCGCAAGAAAAATGGAAAGAGACGAGTGGCACCATTGGAGCATGTAGAGAATCTTGAAGGGCATGTCGCGCAAGGGAAACAAATTAAGGCGAGTGGCACCCTTGCAACACGTAGTGCATCCTGAAGGGCATGTCGCACAAGGGAAAAAAATTAAGGCGAGTGGCACCCTTGGAGCACCTAGTGCATCCTGAAGGGCACACCGCATTGTTGATGATAAATGAATGAACCTAGATGGTTTTATGATGAATAACATGTTAAGAATTTTTAAAAACAAATTCCCTAATAAAATGTTGCCCAATACAAAAATTTAAGGTCTAATTCTAAATTATGCTAGTGGTAAAATTTCATCTATCTATTTAAAAATAAAAAATAAATAACATAAATAATAATTATACTCTTTGTTAAATCTTGTAATAATAAGGNNNNGTTAAGGTAAAATTAAAAAAAAAAAAAAAAATTGTTTTATTATTTATGATAATTTAAAATTATTAACTAAAAAGGGAAAAAGGAAAAAGGGAGTTAATTTCTACACCTGCCAATTTGAGTCCTAAATGAAAAGGGGAAAGAGGGAAATCTAAAATATTTAGGAAACTAGGAAAAGAGGAAAACATAAGAAGAAAAGGGAAACCCGAGGGAAAAAACAGAAAGTCAAACTTAGTAAGGTATCTACCATTAAGAAATTTCTAATTTAAAACTGAAATAGAAAATTGATAATGGGGAAAGTCATTAAAACCTATAAGAGAATTTGGGGACACGTAGGAACGATTCTAGGAGTGACTCTAGGTGGGTGAGGGAAATAAGAGAAATTAATTAATTAAAAAATTAATTTGTGGAGGAATGAAGGGGATGGGTGACACTTGTACGGGGAGGAATTTTTAGGATTTAATTTTTAAAAATTTAATTAAATGAGATTTTAGGAAAGTAAGGGACTTTGAAACTCCATATAATGAAGGGAGGAGAAGGATGAAGGATCTCATCTATTTGTGTAACATTACGTTGTAGAAATATCTGATTGACTGACTTAGCTTGTGGGAGTTGGGATACCCAGCTCGATGAGGACTGGTAGCTCGGCCTTGCAAGGCAAGTTGGGAGCTAGCTAAATCTTTGGATAGTGTGTATGGCCCCTTTGCGGCTCAGGGGGCTAAGGGGGAAGAAGAGTACCCCTAGCATTAGTTGGGAGGTACCGGTGAAGTCTCGTCGATCAACAAGTGGGAGTTGCACGGAGTGCGCAGGACGTCACTCAGAGCGGGCGATTAGGCAACGGTACTCTCTCTTCATTTTTGTATGGTAGATTGTTGTAGGATTTATGCTTGGATATGCATGTTTAATGGAGTAAGTAAATTGATTGTCCAGATTGATGACTGGATTTCTTTCATAACCTAGATCAATGATTGATTGACTCCCATGGCCTTCGTTTCCCCACATGTATTGACCTCCTTATGGTGTTTGATTGTGACAATTGTGGTGGTTTTACCTATCATCCCTAACTCATTAGTCCTCACCTGGGCAGTCAGCCATGAGACTGATCTACGGTCATGTTAGAAAAATAGGACCGTGGAGCAATAAAATAAAACAAATGCGGAAACAAAACACATAAGATTCACAATACAATAGAGACACATATTTACGTGGTTCACCCAGTGTGGACTACGTCCACTAGAGAAATTTTTAGGTCCTTCCTTTATTATTATACATCATATGAAGGGATACAACCTACAACAAACCCAGTGTAACTTCCTCTTCTTCTTTCACAGTCTCCTATCTCATAATACAATATTCACCATCAACCATAGTTGTAATACATTTCCCTCATAAAAGAGGGTTGCCTTCTAGGGAAAAAAACCCTAACATAATCTCTACAGTTAGATCTGCGACCTTATAATGAATGGTCTAGATTTACAATGAAATTACAATATACATTTACAAGGCAATTTTTTCTTCGGGGGCTTAGCCCCCAAACTCCCACTGGGGGCCTGCTTGCCCCTAGACCCCCTAGCCGAGGGGATAGCCCCCATGAACCCCGCAGAGGGGGTACCCCCCCTCTGCACTCCCCTGTGTGGAAGAGTGTACATACTTCTGGGGTGTAAATACTTCATGGGGTATAAACACGGCTAAAAGCAAGGACCTCTGAATTAGGAAGATAATCAGGCTCCACAACCAACAATCTCCCACTTGGAGACTGATCTCAACAACTCCACCGCTGTTGTATATGTTGGACTTTGAACCTTCTTGGACCTGGAAAATTTCTCATCTTCATATTCATTTTTGAAGACCAACTGAAACTGAGTAGGAACTCAGTTTCTCCCTGGTTACTCCCTTTGTTAACATGTCTACGGGATTCTGGCTAGTGTGTATATTTTCCAACTTCAAATGTCCATCTTCCAAGGTGGATCGTATGAAGTGGTACCTCAACTGTATATTCTTATTCTTCGAATGGAAGGATGAGTTCTTTGCAAGGTGAATGGCACTCTGACTGTCACAGTACAACCTGTTGTTCTCTTACTTCTTTCCCAATTCCTCCATAAACCTCTGTAACCAAATCATCTCTTTACTAGCCTCTGTAGCAGCAACATACTCTGCCTCTGTTGATGAAAGTGAAACAACCTTTTGTAGTTTTGCAATCCAACTTATTGTTGTTCAACCTATAGTTAAAACATACCCTGTGGTGCTCCTCCTGCTGTCTTTATCACCCGCCATATCTGAATCAACATATCCCTGTAGAAAAGTGTTTGAACCTCCAAAACATAATGCATGAGTAGTAGTACCTCTCAAATACTTGAGAATCCACTTTATTGCCTCCCAATGTTCTTTACCTGGATTGTTCATATACCTGCTCACAACTCCCACTGCATGTGCAATATCTGGTCTTGTGCAAACCATTGCATACATCAAGCTGCCAACTGCTGATGAATAAGGGACCCTAGACATGTATTCTATCTCCTCCTATGTCTTGGGACACATTTCCTTAGTTAATTTGAAATGGCTGGCCAAAGGTGTACTAACTGGTTTTGCATTTTGCATTTTGAACCTCTCCAACACCTTCTCTGTGTACTCCCCCTAAGACAATGTCAATTTGCAATTTTTTCTGTCTCTTATTATTCTCATGCCAAGGATTTTCTTTGCAGCACCCAAATTCTTCTAAAAACACTTGCAGGTGTTTGAGGTACCTGTTGCTCCTGTTGTTGTACATTTTTATTTTTTGGTTCCTTTGAAATTTCTTTTTCAGCGATCTCATCAAGCACTGTGTATTATTGTTTTTCTTTTTCTTGTTTCTTTCCCTGCAACTGATCTTTGTATATGACCTTCTCATTGAATATGACATCTCTACTCCTAATGATTTTATTATTTTCATAATCCCATAAGAGATAACCAAAATCATTAACACCATATCCAATAAAGGTACACTTCTTGGATTTTGCCTCAAGATTTGTTCTATTTTCTTTATCAATATGAACAAATGCTTCACAACCGAAAGTTTTCAAAAAGGAATAGTTTACCCTTTTTCCTGTCCATTCCTCCTCTGGAATTCTACCATCCAAAGAGCTTGAAGGTCCTCTGTTTATTAAGTAAAAAACAATATCTACAACATCTTCTTAGAACTATAAGGGAAAACCGACATGCAATCTCATACTCCTTGCATGCTCCATGATTGTCCTGTTCATCCTTTCTGACACACCATTTTCTTGTGGTGTTCTTGGAACTGTCTACTCTCTACGAATCCCATGGTATGAACAGTAATCATCAAACTCATTGCTGCAATATTCACCTCCATTATCTAATCTGAGACACTTCAACTTTTTTCCTGTCTCATTCTCAACCAAAGCTTTCCATTTCTTAAAAGTATCAAAAACATCAGATTTTTGTCAGATGCAATAAACCCAAGTTTTTCTAGTTGCATCATCAATAAAAGTAACATAATAATTAGAGCCACCAAGAGATGATACCTGAGCTGGTCCCCATACATCTATATGCACAAGCTCTAACCTTTCATTCTTCTTTTCTTTTCCGACTCTGAGAAATATAACTCTCTTTTGTTTTCCATAAACACAATGCTCACAGAAGTCCAAATCAATTTGTTTAAGATTTGGCAACAAATTTATTTTTTGAATTATCTGCATACCCTTCTCACTCATGTGTCCAAGCCTATGATGCCTTAGTGTTGTATCCACTCCTATAGAAGCTAAAGATATAGAAGAGTCATTATTACCAGTACATAAATACAATGTACCTACCTTCTCTCATTTTGCTCTCACCAATGATCCTTTGATGACCTTCCACGTCTTATTTGTAAATATGGATATACAACCTTCACTTTCCAACTACCCTATTGAAATTAGATTATTCCTTAAATCTGGAACATGTCTTACCTCTTTCAACAACCATTGGTTTCCATTTCGTTGCTTTATTTTTACCTTTCCCATTCCAACAATTTTGCATGGTGCATTATCACCCAAATGAACCTGTCCAAAATCACCTTGAACATAATTTAGAAAATGTTTCCTATGGGGTGTGGCATGAAATGAAGATCCTAAATCTACTACCTAAGACTCAGAAATATTATCTACAGAAAGAATCAAAGAATCTTGTAACACATCACCTATTACATTTGCTTCACAATTTCTCTCCTGCTGTCCATCTCTTTGCTTCTTTGGAGCTCTGCAATCTTTCTTCAAATTTCCTTTCTTCCCACAATTCCAACACTCTATCTTTCCAAGTCTAGATTTGGATCTACCCTTCCTATAATTCCCATGGTTCCCTGAGCCCTTTCCTCTATCCTTTTGTCTTACCCTGTTCTCCATGTTCAACGCATTACCTGATGTCTCACCTATGCTTTTTCATAACATTTCCTCACTAAGGATCAGACCAACAACATCATCAAATTTTAAAGTATTTGAACCAGAGACGGAGTTACTTATAGCCATGACCAAGCTGTTCCAACTTTCTGGCAATGAGCACAAGATTAGAAGAGCCATGACCTCATCATCAAAGTCCACTTTTACAAAACTTAGTTGATTAGTAACCGTATTAAATTCATTTAAATGATCTGCAACAGACCCACCTTCTGACATCTTCATATTAAATAATCTCTTCATTAGAAACACCTTATTGGATGTCGAGGGTTTTTCATACAATTTGGTCAATGCATCCATCAAACCCTTTGTTGTCTTTTCTTTGGAAATATTGAAAGCCACCGACACTGCCAGGCTCAGCCGTATCATTCATAGAGCCTTTCTATCAAGAATCTTCCATTCTTCATCCTTCATAGCCATCGACTTCTTTGCTATTCCGCCCAATGGTAGGAATAGATCCTTCTGATATAAATAATCTCCCATCTGCATCTTCCATAACTGGTAGTTTTGGTTGTTAAATTTCTCGACCTTAAACTTTCCATCTTCTGACATTGCTCCCACTCGAACCAAGAACACTCTTTTCCTGCGAGTTATCTTTCGCTCTGATACCAGTTGTTAGAAAAACTGGACCGTGGAGCAATAAAATAAAACAAATGCGGAAACAAAACACAGAAGATACACAATACAATAGAGACACAGATTTACGTGGTTCACCCAATGTGGGCTACGTCCACCAGAGAAATTTCCAGGTCCTTCCTTTATTATTATTCAGCATATGAAAGGATACAACCTACAAAAAACCCGTTGTAACTTCCTCTTATTTCTCTCACAGTCTCCTATCTCAGAATACAATATTCATCATCAACCATAGCTGCAATACATTTCCCTCATAAAAGAGGGTTGCCTTCTGGGGAAAAAAATCCTAACATAATCTCTATCGTTAGATCTACAACCTTATAATGAACAGTCCATATTTACAATGAAATTACAATATACATTTACAAGGCAATTTTTCCTTCGGGGGCTTCACCCCTAAACCCCTGCTAGGGGGGCGCTTACCCCCAGACCCCCCAACTGGGGGGATAGCCCCCCCGGGCCCCGCAAAGGGGGTACCCCTCCTCTGCACTCCCCCGCGTGGAAGAGTGTACATACTTCTGGGGTGTAAATACTTCATGGGGTATAAACACGGCTAAAAGCAAGGACCTCTGAGTCAAGAAGATAAGCAGGCTCCACAACCAACAGGTCGTCACTTCAGCGTTAATAGACCTATGGATCTCAATGCCCTGCCTTTTTGTGTGAGGATGATGAGAAAAGGACGAACCTATCAGTCGTCTACCTCTATTGTTGTCCTTAGATGATTGGATCCTTTTGGTTCTCTTACTGTTGTCTGCAATTTGTATTGGTATTTTGGCAATGGAAAAATGAATTGATTCATGTCTGCATTTTGTATTTGTATTATGGCAATGGAAAAATGAATTGATTCATGTCTGCATTTTGTATTGGTATTCTAGCAATGGAAAAATGAATTGATTCATGTTTGCATTTTGCATTTGTATTCTGGCAATGGAAAAACAAATTGATTCATGTCTGCATTTTGTATTGGTATTCGGGCAATGGAAAAATGAATTGATTCATGTCTGCATTTGGTATTGGTATCCTAGAAATAGAAAAACATTTTTTCTTTTAAATGTTGCCAGAGATTACCATTTTAAATGCCCGTGTTTTTCTTTCAAATGAGACAGAGATTGTCATTTAAAATATTCCACGTTTTTGCTTTCAAATGAGACTGAGTTTGTTGTTTTAAATGCCCACATTTTTCCTTCAAATGAGACCGAGATTGTTGTTTTAATTGCCCATGTTTTTGCTTTCATATGAGACTGAGTTGACTGTTTTAAATGCCCATGTTTTTTCTTTAAAATGAGACTGAGTTTGTTGTTTTAAATGCCCACATTTTTGCTTTCAAATTAGACTAAGTTTATTGTTTTAAATGCCCATGTTTTTGCTTTCAAATGAGACTAAGATTTATGTTTTAAATGCCCACATTTTTACTTTCAAACGATGGATTGAGTTGCTATAGAAATCACCCACGAATTTATCCTCTTAAGTCTTAAATTCACTTGCCGGACTGACCACGATTTTGGTAAATAAAAATTGACTTTGTGCATGTTGAATTCGCCCACCCTTTTTTTGTTATTCAATTCATAACTGACTTGCAGTAATGACCACGATTTCACCTTCAAACTGTGACTGTGTTTTCCCTTGAGTGATGGACTGCGTTGATGTTGATTGGATACGTTTTCCTTTAATTGTTGGGTTGTTGTCGACTGGGCACGATTGGCCACCATGTGGGCATTGCGTTTTTGCTAATTTTGCCACAACAAATTAAATGGAAAACATTTAGTTAAATGTCTTACTATTGCTAGATTCATTGTTATGTAATGGTCGCATTAATTGCCTTGATTTTTTCAAGCAAATAAAATGGATAATAGTGAGTTAAATGCCTTGTTATTGCTAGATTCATTGTTATGTAATGGTCATATTAATTGCCAGAACAATTGCTATAGCAATGTAAATGGCCAGTAGACTCATTCTTTAGATTAAATGACACAGCGAGTTAAATGTTAACTAACACCTTAAATGCCTTGCTATTGTTGTATTACTTGTTATGACAACAGTGATGTAAACTACCTTGTTAGTCGGCTTTTAATTGTTGTGTTAATGGTCATGTAATTTCCTTGTTATTTCTATATTAATTGTTAAGTAACTGCTATGTTAATTTCCTCGATAAATTCCTCCAGCCCTGCTCATAGTTAGTAGTTTCCTTCTAATATTATTAGACAGATAGTATTGTTAGTTTAGTCAATATAACTAGACTACATGCTGAGATTTAATTGTTCATAAGTGTTATAATGATAGAATTCTACTTTAAGATTGTAAATGTTGTTATTTAAGTTAATATCTAGTTGGGTGGAGAATTCGGATTAACATAGACTTAACCAATTAGGTTATGTTAAAGATTAAAATTTGATTGGTAAGAAAGGAATGGATTACAAATTTTAGACTCACTGGATTGAATTTTAATTAAGGATAGAGGGCATTTATAATTATGGTTTTAGTATTGACCACTTAGATTTGAAAAATTAATTGTATTAATGTTTATTTAGTGGACACATTTTTTTTTAATTGTAACTTGACGTGCCCCGTTAGAATGGAACCCTTGTTAAAATTGAATGTAATCATAGACCGGTTAGAATGGGTGATTGGTGGGGGTGGGGATGATGTCGTGTGGGCTGACGTCACCCCTTGTCTTCGTCCTCTTATGTATTGTCAACCTTTGTGTGGGGTAGGCATAGTCTCCTAGTCAGTATTCGGTTCCTATCTCATCAGATTTTTCTTGAGTCTTGGTCCCTTTTGTTTTGCGCCAAGGTTATTGACGCATCTATCACCCGAGGAACGACATGATTCCTGATGAGGGGATCATGGCGCACCCTAGGGGGTAGCGGTGAACGAGATCTTGGCCAGAGTAGGTTCTTTTGTGTGAGTGTTGACGAGCATGCAAGTTACTCTTGGCACCAGGGTCGAACACCTTCAGGCGTTAGGTCCGCACGCCTTGAGGTTCTAGTATTTGTTCATCTAGGCCGTGATGTCAGGATGAGGATGTTGTCCCTTAGCCTGTAGGCGTGGTCGTGTTTGCGTCGGAAGGGTAGTCGTCCTCCTTGTTATTTTGCGCATGTTTGTCAGTTGTCTTGAGCCGGTGTGTGGTGTCATAGTAACTTGTTTCCTAGACTATGTGCTAGCATTCTTCATTAGTGGTTTGATTAAAAATTTTCTGTCATCACCTTCTTACCTCTTAACTCCTGAAAAAAAAATGGAAACAAAAAAAAACTACTTCGCTTGTTGTTGTAACGATGGGGTCATTACAAAATAACTTGTAAATATTAAACAATTAAATTTAATACCAGTATTAAATTCAATAGAAATGTTAGTTTAAATCTAATTGTGTTTTAATACTCTTCTAGTTTGTAGAAACCTGTGTAAATATTACATATTACATAATAAATGTGTATAACATATTATATAGTGTTATTATATAGTGTACATACAGACCTAGAAACCTGTGTAAATATTACATATTACATAATAGATGTGTATAACATATTATATAGTGTACATATAGACCTGTAGTATAACATTAATTTTATAATTTGGCACATGATAGAACCCTGATACAAATTATCTTTTAAATTTGGGAGATGTAAAATAATTTAAAGATATTGGTTAAAGGACGTGTATAGTTCATCATCATTAGATATCACAACATTGAACGATTCAATGGTATCTCTTTCTGTGCTTGATTAATTTTATATTAATGCATTCAATGGTATCAAATCGGATTAAATTTATATTAATGCATTCAACAGTATAGGTTTTTAGTTATGTTATTATTAGTTAATAAATGTAGTTATTATTAATATAAAGGGTATTAGTTGTTTTAGTTGTGTTATTATTATTAGTTAATAATATTAATAATAATTGTTAATATTATTAATAATATTTTAATTGGTATATATTGAAATAAAATATATAGGTTAAGACATATAAATTATGATTATTAGGATTGGAGTTAATTAATATAGTTATTATTAATATATAAGGGTGTTAGTAGTATTAGTTATTTTTAATTAATAATAATAATAATAATAATAATTCATATTATTAATAATATTTTATAGTAATAATCATATTAACATATAATAATACTTTATTAAATTCATAAATAAATTATTAATAATACTTTATTAATTAGTAATTATTAGTTATAATTATATTTATTAAAAATATTATTATTACTTTATTGTTATTATATCTAATAGTAATAATAAATAATAAATAATAATGATAATTATTAAATATATTATTAGTGATTATTATTAGTTATTATTAATAAATTTAATTAGTTATATCATACTAGGGTTAATTTAAGGATATGTATGTATAACATACATATCCTTTATACAATAATTATTAATTATTCATAATAATTAACCATGTCAACAATAATTTGTTAATAATATATTACAGTCAATTATTAGGGTTACCATTATAAGATTTTTGTTTATTTTAATGGTTTGGGAATATGGTTTAAACCTTAGGTGGAATTTATTGTTTTCAATATATGGGCTTTAATGAAACTTTTTTATGTGTGGGAGACTTTCTTTGTTAATTCTCCCACCCATGATAAATAAAACCAATGAAAAATATATAACAATGATATATATGGATGTATAATGGTCATAGTTTGTTTCATGGTACAATGTATACACTCATAGCTTGTATAAAACAAGTTAATTTCCTTGATAAATCATCATTTGTAACGTATAAATCAAGTATATTTGTTATGAATGTCCTTAGAATAATATAACTTATCACTTGCAAAGTTCTAAATGATTTTCTATCAATGTTATAATGAAAAGTATAAATTATTAAATGATTTTCTATCAATGTCCTTAGAACCAATATAAATCAAGTAGATTTACTCTCAATGTCCTTAGAACAAGTAAAATTCACCATCTACAAATTTAAAGATGATTTGTTATCAATGTCCTTAGAACAAGTATAATTCACCATCTACAAATTTAAAGATGATTTGTTATCAATGTCATTACAACAAGTATGATTCTAATTTTATTTCTATGTACTACAAACAACAAAGGATGTTGCAATATGACGAACATAGTAATGTTGCAATGTGACACAATATGATGAACAAATAATGTTGTATGAACATTTAATGTGTTGCAATGTGACGAACATGTTGCAATATCACACAAATGTTGCAACACATAATGTGTTGCAATGTGACGCAAATATCATGTCATCGCAATGTGATGCAAATATCCTTTCATCGCAATGTGACACAAATATCATGTCATCGCCATGCGACGACCATAGAATTATCGTTGCAATGTGAAAAACATAGTCTTGTTGTCACATTGTGACGAACATGGCATCCTCATCATAATGCGATGAAAATATCATGTCATCACAATGTGACACAAATATCATGTGATATCAAAATGCCATGACTATAACCTTTTCGTCACATTTTGACGAACATGGCCTCCTCGTCACAATGTGACGCAAATATCATGTCGTTGAAATGTGATCAAAATCTCATGTCACCACAATATGATGAATATATCTTGTCATCGCAATGTCACACAAATATTATATTGTCACATTGCGATAACCATAGCCTTCTTGTCGCAGTACGATGAACATAACATCGGCCCAATTAATGCATTAAGGCTATGTTCAACCTAGGATATTTACTAAGGCTATGTTTGACCTAGGCTATTTAATTAGGCTATGTATTAATACTTTATTAATGTATTAGTATGTTCATTAAGGTCCAAATAATGTATTACTAAGGTCAGTAAAGTCAATGTATTACTACTTTATTAATGTATTATTAAAATGTATTAGTGTACTAATACTTTAGCAATGTATTAATAAATTAATACAATACATTATTAAACTATCAATTAATTAATAAGTTACATTATACATTAATGAAAATTAGTACTTTAATTTAGACATTACATTAATGTAATGATGCATTATTTATGTATTAATAATTTAATAATGTATTACTATTTTATTAATGTATTAATACTTTACAATATACATTAATGTATTAATGTCATCCATAGTCATGGTCATGGCTAGCCATGATCTTCTACAGACAACAATTGTCAAACATGGTTAACCATTGTGAACCATGCTCAACCAAGGTCAACCATAGTGAAGGTCATGCATAGTGAAGTTCTAGAGAAGTTAACAATGGTCATGTTTAACAAAATTTAACATTGGTCATGGTCAACCATAGTGAACCATGGCCATTGACAATTAATGTATTATTAATGCATCGTTCCAATTACTAACATAGTAATGTTGTAATCTGATGAACATAGTAGCATCACAATCTGAAAAACATAGTAACGTTCCATTGTGTCGAACATAGCCTTATCATTCCAATGTGACGAACATAGCCCCACCATCACAATGTGATCAACATGCCTTATCATCGCACTATGACGAATATATCCTTGTCGTTACAATGTCATGAACTTAGCCTCATCATCGCAATGTGACGCAAATATCCTATCCTCACAATGTGATGCAAATATCCCATCATCACAATGTGATGAACATAGCCTTGTTGTCACGATGTGTTGAACATAGCCTTGTCTTTTCAATGTGACAAACATAGCCTCGTCATCGCAATGTGATGAACATTTCCTTATCATTGCACCGTGGCAAATAAATCCTTATTATCATACTGTGAAGAATATAGCCCTATCATCGCACAATGAATAACATAGCCTTATCATCGCACTATGGCGAAGATATCCTGCAATGTGATGAACATAGTGTCATCGTCCCAATGTGATAAAAACATCATGTCCTCACAATGCGATGTAAATATACTATCGTCACAAAGTGATGAACATAGACTTATTGTTGCTATGTGTCAAACATAGCCTTGTCGCTTCTATGTTATAAACATACCCTTGTCATTGCAATGTCACAATCACATCCTTCTCATTGCAATGTGACGAACATAGCCTTGTCATCACAATTTCACGAACATAGCCTCCTCGTCTATATGTGATGAACATATCCTTTTCATGGGAATGTGATGAACATAGCCTCGTCGACACAATCCGACAAAAAATTTATGTCATCGCAATGTAATGCAAATTTCATGTTGTCACAATGTGATGAAAATATCATATCTTTGCAATGTGAGGACCAAAGCCTTATCGTGGCTATGTGATGAACATAGGCTTGCCTTCACATTATGATGAACATGGCCTCCTCATTACATTGTGACTCAAATATCATTCCATCACAATGTGACACAAATATCATGCCATCGCAATATGATGCAAATATTGTGCCATCCCAATGTGACGAAAATACATATCGTCGGTATGTGACGACCATAGCCTTATAGACACAATGTGACAAACATATCATTGTCGTCGCATTATGATGAACATATCCCCCTCATCACATTGTGAAGCAAATATCTTGTCCTCACAATATGATGCAGATATAATGTCATCGCAATGTCACACAAATATCTTGCCATTGTAATCAAATGAACATAGTCTCGTGACGACAAGGCTATGACCTCATTTAATTTAGACAATGTCATTATACATTTATGTAAATTAATACTTTAATTTAGACATTGCATTAATGTAATAATGCATTATTAATGTATTAATACTTTAATAATGTAATACTACTTTATTAATGTTTTAATGTATTAATTAATAGTGTATTAATTAATTAATACAATATAGTATACATTCATGTATTAATGTCATCAGTAGTCATGATCACCACTAGCCATGATCTTCTATAGACAACAATTTCCAAACATGACTAACCATTGTCAACCATGCTCAATTAAGTTCAACCATAATGAAGATCATGCATATTGAAGTTGCAGGGAAGTTAACAATGGTCATGCTCAACCATAGTTAACAATGGCCATGTTCAACCAAAGTTAACCATGATCATGGTTAGCCATAGTCAATTGTGGTCATTTTTAATTAATGTATTAATACTCTACTAATGTATTAATAATGCATTACTACTTTAATATTGTATTTATTAAAGTATTAATAATTTAATAATATATTTATTAACATATTATAACTTTATTTATGTATTAAAACTGTAATAATGTATTAATACCTTATGTGACGAACATATCCCTCCCATCACAATGTGAAGCAAATATCTTGTCGTCACAATATGATGCAGACATCATGCCATCGCAATGTCACACAAATATCTTGTCATCGCAATGTGACAAACATAGCCTCTTGACGACAATTAATTAGTTAATACATTATAGTATACATTAATGTATTAATGTCATGAGTAGTCATGATCATGGCTAGCCATGATCTTCTACAGACAACAATTGTCAAACATGACTAACCATTGTCAACCATTCTCAAGTAAGGTCAACCATAATGAAGGTCATGCATATTGAAGTTCTAAGGATGTTAACAATGGTCATGGTCAACCATAGTCAATTGTGGTCATTTTCAATTAATGTATTAATACTTTAGTAATGTATTAATAATGCATTTCTACTTTAATAATGTATCTATTAAAGTATTAATAGTTTAATAATGTATTTATTAACATATTATTACTTTACTAATGTATTAAAATTTTAATAATGTATTAATACTTTATTAATGCATTATTTTATTAGTGAATTAATACTTTAACAATGTATTAATATATTAATTAATTAATTAAGTGCATTATTAATGTTTTAATTCTTTAATATGCTACATTATACATTAATTAATTAATACATTACATTATTAATGTTTCAAATAAACAATAAGTTATATGTTACATTATACATTAATGTATTAATTAATGATTACATTACATTATTAATGTTTCAAATAAATAATAAGTTATATTTTTTTTTTTTACAGAAACGTTTAGAGAGATTTGTATTAAATGTGGACTAGCCACTATTCGGTTACAAAATGGCAGAGCTACACTGAGCAGTTGCCTGCAATAAGCTAAGTTGCACTACTAGAAATGCTAAATTTAACGATCACCCCCTGAAGCGGTTCAGTTCTCCTGAAAACGGATTTATTTTAAAGCCTTGACTTCTATACAAAATTTCAAGATGCTTGAGATGGGAAGAAATCGTTGTAGACCAAGAGGTTGACTACTCTTTGCGATCCTTCCCCCATTCGATTTTCAGCTTGGACATTTTGCCTTCCAGTTGACTGATCCATTCTCAAATTCATCTTTTGGGTTCCTCAGCTCCTGATATAATTTGCTAAGATCCTCTGTGAATCCAAATTTTACAGTGGAAATATCCCGCTCCAGTTGCTCCAGCCGCCTGCCTGCCTCCGAGTCTAAGTTCTCCAGGAAATCGAGTTGGTACTGGAGCATCTGCTTCAAGCTTTCCAGTGTTTCATCCATAAGTTTTAGCCATTCCTCCATGGTGAGGTTTCGGCTGGAACTAGCGGCCATCTCCCCTCCTCTGTTTCGTGCGCTCTGAATCCTCACAGTTGGGTTCACTTCACCACTAAGAATGGGTCTACTCCCAGGCTGAGGATGCATCATGAATTTAATCTTTCCCACCCTGCATTCATCATTTCTCCCTTCGTTGATTTCCCCAAGAGGCATGGGTGGATAGTCCTGTTGTCTCCTCTGTGCAAGAGATCTGATCTTTCTTGGGCCGTCCTCTGCCCAATTTGTCCTGTCACGCACCCCTTTATTGGTTGAGTCTAGGCATTGTCGTTTTGGTCCTGTCCCCCACTTTGCCACTTGCATGAGCCTCTCTCTTGGTGTGGAGGTGGGTCAAGGTATGTCCACCGTGGATAACTGGTTGCTTATATTCATGCATCTTGGTGCCATTGGGCGCCTCTATTTGCCTCCTCATCCACTTCCTTATTCAACTCTCGCAGAACATGAAACAGCTGGTATGAGTCGAGCCTTTTAAGGAGGAGGCGGATTCTGTCCAGCAAATTATTGAGTTGTGCGCTTTGATTTTTTGTAGAACGTATAATGGCACTAATTAACATGCGGGAGTCTCCTATGATAATCCAATTTCGGATTTTGTTCCTTATGGCTTGGCACAGGCCTTGACATAATTCCATTGCTTCTGCATAGTTGTTGGTGGCGGTGCCTAAGCCAATGGCGTATTGCACCATGAATTCTGCGTTAGGGTTTACAATCAGCCCTCCTCCTCCTGCTTGACCTGGATTTCCCTTTGAGGCCCCATCGAAGGACAGGATATAGGCCTTCCTTTCGTTTTTCCATTTGTCGAATTCCTTCCTCCATGTCCTTATTTCCCAATTCTCTTGAATTATGGTGTTGACTGTGTTTCCAGTTTGCATTTGTATTTTGAATTGGGCCATCCAAAGCTCTTCTTTTTCTTCCATCTTCCTGTTGTATTGAGGATGATGATGGTAATTGGCCCATTTTCCAAAGAGTGCTTGAACATTTGCACTCACTAGTGGAGCACTCCTTTTCTTATCCCTGAAAACTATGTTATTTCTTTCCAACCAAATCCCCCACAGGATAAATCTTGGGATTGTTCGCCAAAGCCCCGAGGCATAACTTTTCTTCTTAATTTGGAAAGGATAAAGGGCATTCCAACTTTGGAGGAGGGTCTTTAATGTCTTGAGGAAGGGGAAGATCAGTTTGCAACCCAACTGCCAGCCTCCAAACTTATTTTGAGTAACTACAGTTTAGAAGGAGGTGATCTGAAGTTTCTTCAGCTTGTTGACACAAGGGGCACCTAAAGGGGCCCTCCCAACCTTTCTTTTGGAGGTTCTCCCCTATTTGAATGTTGTTATGACTGAGGGTCCAGAGAAATAGGTCTATTTTGGGAATGGATTTAGAATTCCAGATGGATTTCCAAAGGGTCGGGTTGGGTGGGACGTAGGGGATGCTTCGGAAGGTGTTATATCCCAATGAGGTGGAGTAGGGTTGAGCATTCTTCCCCCATCCTCTCTCATCTTTACATTTTTTTTTAATGGGGGCTTTCCCCTGAAGACTGAGATTTAGGATGCACCAACCATCTTCTAAGTCTGGAGGCAGATTGCCCACTTCCCATCCTTGCCACGACTTGCATCTGTCACTCCCCCATGTTGATATGTCAAAGAGCGTCTTTAGATTTTTCTCATCCGTCCATCCTCTTGGACGTTGCAGGTCCTGACACAATTCTAGAGGGGGGTTACCTAGAATAGAGTCCTGCCAGATTTTAATTTTTTTCTCGTTTCTCGGCACCCAGGTAAGGTGAGGAGTGAACAGGGCCATGGCCTTTTTGCAGAGAGTGAATATTGGGGACCCCTTAGCCTCTCTGCAAGGGTTTTCTATGCACCTCTTCCTTGCGCCTCTGGAGTATTTTTTCCATAGAGCTTCCTTGCTCTAGGCAAGATCACCACTGACAATGTGCCATAGCAATTTCGCCCCTAAAGCCAGATTCTGCACTTGGGTTTTTTTGAAGTTGAGACCTCCTTCCAAGAGGGGTTTGGATATTTTGTCCCAATTTATAAGGTGAAGTCTTCTGCCTGTTTGCTTCCCACCTTCCCACAGGAAGCTTCTCTGCATTGCCTCCATTTTTTGGATTGTGGATCTTGGAACTAGAAGCAAAGAGTTTTGATAGATGGGTACACTAGCCAGGACAGATTTGATTAAGACTATCCTCCCTGCTAGATTTAGCCAATTCGCCCCCCAGGAGGAGATTCTCTTTTTTAGCTTGTCTATTAGGTGGTTCCATTGTGAGGCCCTTGGAGAATCCTTGAAGATAGGGATTCCCAAGTAGGTGAAGGCCTCCTAGTTGGTGTGCCCTTCCATCCCCAAAACTCTAGAAATTCCCAGCATTTATTTGGGTGTAATGTTCCATCCATAAATCTTACTTTTTGTTTGACTTATCTCACTTCCTGAAACTGCAGCATATGCATCAAGCTCCTCTTTGAACCTTTTTGCTACTAACAGACTTGCCCCACCTAGCAACAGGGTATCATCTGCAAATTGCGCATGGTTGATTTCCTTCACACCTTGTGCTATTTTTAGCCCTTGTAGGTTGCTTTGGATTCTGGAATTTTCCAGCTGATAGCTAAGAACCGAGGCTTGGATTGCATAGAGGAGGGGCGAGAGAGGGCATCCTTGCCTTAAACCTCTAGACGCTTTGAAAAAAATTGTTACTCTTCCATTTACCATGGGGGCTATCCATGGTGACCCTATGCAGGCTCTTATCCAATTCACAAATGACTGATCGAATCCGAACTTCCTCATTACCTCAATTAAGAAATTATGATTAACTCTGTCAAAATCATTTGCAAGATCTAGTTTAATAATCATACCTTTATCTTTTCTACGTAGACTTTAATGAAGAGCTTCTTGCACTAGGATTATGTTGTCTGCTATTTGCCTACCTTTGATGAAGCCTCCCTGGTTCTTTGGTACTATGAGAGGAAGAACTTTTTTCAGTCTGTTTGCAATGACCTTGGTAAGAATTTTATAGCTTGTGTTACAGAGGGAGATCAACCTAAATCAACTAAAGCTGAGTGCTCCTTTCTCTTTTGGGATGAGTGCCAGGAAGGCCAAATTTGTGCTTCCTCCTAGCTTGCTGCTCGCTTGTGATTTTCATATCATTTTGGTTAGATCCGATTTGATTATTTCCCAGCATTGCTGATAGAATCTGGTTGTGAATCCATCCGGTCTGGGGGCCTTATCCGGGTGCATTTGGTCCAACGCATCTTTTATTTCTTGTTCTGTGACTTCCTCCACAAGCCTGAGATTGATGTCGTCTTTTATTAGATTTGGAACAATGGATAGTGGGTACCTTTGAGGGTCAATGCTTTCCCTTTGTGTTTCTGAGTAGAGGGTTCCAAATGTTTCAAAAGTTGCCTGTCTAATGCCCTTTGGATCAGAGATTGTGATGTTTTGGACTTGGATTTCTATCACAGCCTTATAGTGTTTCCTTGCTTCCGCTTGCTTATAGAAATAACTAGTATTTTTGTCTCCTTCCTTCAGCCAGAGACTTCGAGACTTTTGCCTCCAATAGCCTTCTTCCTCTCTACAAGCCTTGTGCCATTGCCTTTGGAGTTGGTCCTCTTTAAGTAAGTCCTGATGTGTGATCTCCCTATTTTCCAAATCGAGTTGATGACTCTCCAGATGCCTTTGGGCTTCTATGCGCAGGGTGGTTGGATCAGATTGTCTTTTTTCCCAACATTTTAGCGCAGCCTTAAGCCTACGCAATTTTTCTTCCCAAACATAAAACGCGGAGCCATTTACCTTTCTTGTCCATACACTGGAGACTTTGCACAGAAAATCTTTGTCCTGTGTCCATGAAGGATTAAATCTGAAGGGGATGGGCCCCTGGCCTTGGTCCTTCCTTAGCTCTAGACTAATTGTCTTGTGATCAGAGGTATTGTGGGGGAGGATTTCTAAAGAGGCTATGAGTCCAACGGCCAAGAATGAACTTTGGACAAGGAATCTATCCTAACGGGCACTGATATGCCCTGGACCTACCCTTTTGTTGGTCCAAGTGTAGTGTCCCCTGAGCGGCTTAATATCCATTAAGTCCCATGTTGAGATTAGGTCCTCCACCCATTCTCTAGTTGGGTCCCTTACAATAGATCCCCCTCGCTTTTCTTCTTGGGCCAGAGTTACATTTAAGTCCCCTCCTAGTATGATGTTTTCTAGCTCATTGTCTGTTAAGTAGTCTAGGAGGGCTTTCCAGCAATCTTTTTTTCTTCTATATGCTGTGGGACATAGATGTTAAAGAGACTTATTGTATGCCCTGACTCCCTATGGAGCAGTTGGGAAAAGATCCAATGCATGCAAGAGTCTGAGCGGATCAGGTCTATTTTGGAGGTGTTCCACAGGGTGCAGAGCCCTCCTAAGGCACCTCTGGCGTTTTCGGCTAAACCTTGGCTGCTTCTCCATACATTTTTTGAAACTTTAATAGAGTCCTGCTGACTCACCTTGGTTTCCTGGATAAGTAGGATGTTCGTTTTCGATGCTTTGATTATGTCCTTGAGAGCTTCTTCTTTCCTTTTGATACCTAGACCCCTACAGTTCCAGGAAGTTAACTTCATTGATTACTTTGAGGGGGGCAATGGCCTCCTTGGATGGCCTTAGCTAGCTTCCTGGTTTGCCTTACTCCGATCAGTTGCTTGATGGTTGGTTGTGCTCCTTTTAAAACGTCCTTGTAGGTTTCCTGATCTCTTTCCGCTTTTTTGGATTTCCTGCCTCTCCCCGGCTTCGTTGGGGTGTCCCAGGCTTCACTTTCTTCTTCTGAATCATTCCCTGATGATATCTCCCCCTCCTTGATGCCTTGAGTCACCCCATTCCTTGGAGGGGAGATGGGTTTCTCCACTTCTTCTGTTGTTTTTTGGATTTCTCCGATTTCTGGGATTTGGGCACCTCTTTCTTCTTCATCTTGGACGACTTTTCTTGGGTCCGCCGACTCACCTCCATTTCCCAGTGCCATGAAGTTGTTTTCCGTCTCTCTGTTTCTGGGGTTGTCTTGAGCGAGAGCTGGATTTTCCCTTCTTGGGCCTTTTGACTTCGACCTTCCTTTCCGGGGTTGCTGCCAATCTTCCTCACATGCTTTCTCTGTGTTTGGGATTTTCGTGCAGTTTCTTTGAAAATGTCCATATTCATGACATCCTCTACATTTGAACGGGAGCTGCTCATAATCCAGTTTTTGTAGATGTTGCCAATCTCCAACCTTCATTTTTACCGCTTCCGTCAAGCCTATTTCCAAATCAACTTCCACACAAATTATTGCACTGGAATATTGATCTTTTGGATCAGCTCTGTCAATGTAGTGCCCAAGTCCATTCCCGATAGCTTGCAACGACGAGGATTTCCAGCAGTGGATTGGTAGATTTGGAAGTTTGATCCAGACAGGGACATCTTTTGGCACTTCCGAAGCTGGGTAGAAGTTTGGAGTCCACCGGTTCAGATAGAGCCCCTGTGTGCCCATGAAGTATGGCCCATTTATGAAGATTAGATGGCGGTCCTCCTAGGAGATGAATTCGAAAATAAAGTAGCCCCTTCTAACCGCGTAATAAGTTACATTGTTTGTTATTAGTGGCCACCAATTCCTTTGGATCCAGTTATCTGTTGACTTGGCTGAGGGCTAAAGGCCCATGAACTGACCTACCAGACCACGATCTGAGAGGGAGAGCGCTACCTTAATTGGTTGTTCCAGGGGGAGATTAATCTCTGGAACATCATCTAGTCTCTTTACAAAACTTGGCGCTTCTACCTAGGGCGCTTTCTTCCTACAAGCTGCAACTAGTTTCCTGAAGGACGTGGTTGGGGAGGGAGGGGGCAACGGCTCCCCTCTGCCCTGGCTTGGCATGGTAGCGAATGAACTCGAACCCTAGATCAGAGCTTGAGCTTTACCTAAGCACGCGTTTAATAATTAGTTATATGTTACATTATACACATTAATGTATTAATTAATTATTACATCACATTATTAATGTGTAAACTTAATAATGCATTACATTATACAAATTTATAATTTAATTTATATATTATATTAATGTAATAATGTGTTTATACTATATTAAAGTCTTATTGTTAAATCTATTATTAATGTATTATTTAATTTATATACTAATACTTTATTAAAGTCTTAATGTATTTATTAAAAAATTATTAATGTATTAATTAATTAAATTAATACATTTTAGTATACTTTAATGTATTAATGTTATTCATAGTTATGATCATAAATAACTATAATCATGGTTAGCTATTGTAAACCACTATCATTTTCAATAAATGTATAAATACTTTATTAATGTATTATTACTATAATAATGTTTTTATTAAAATATTTCTACTGTAATAATGTATCTATTAATATATTATTACTTTAATAATGTATTAATACTTTAATTTATACATTATAGTAATGTAATATTAAATTGTTAATGTATTAATATTTGATTTATCAATGTAATATACTTTTGCAATATATTAATTAATAATGCATTAATTAATTAATATATTTAATAATTTATTAATGTATTTATTAATTAATATATTACATTATTGGAAGAATGAAGCGAGACGGAATCTTACTGCGGCTAGGGCCTAAACCCTATTCATCCTCGAGCTGGTCTTTGAATCCAGGGGCACGGATCCTCGTTTACAGCAGTCGACCAGGGATATTCAGAGCCGCGAATTGGTGTTACAGCGCGTGGTCTGGTGTTTCAACGTGTGGTCTTGGCCTTCAAACCGAGCAGGGGTATGCGCGTTTTGCATGCGTGTTGACCCTAACCGCGCGCACAAGTAGCCTCGGCCCTCTTGGTGGCCAGGCTTAGCTCGACCGGCATCTCGCCTTTGAATGCATGTTGTCTTGCCGCTGCGATTTGTCCTCTTGTATGTTGGAGGCCGACGGCCTTACGATGGCCCCAGATCCGACTGCCAAGAGAGACAATGACCGTTTGGAAGCATTCAAAGCGTTAGTCCGCTCGACAGGACCCAAAACTAAGCCTTCTCTCTCGTCTAAGTTTGTTAAGAAGATGGAGGAGATCCCTTCTCTGGAGCTATCTCCAGAGGAGCCTTGCAATCTTGCCCTCCTTCTAGCAGAAACGGCCCTCATCGAAAAGTTTACGGGGTTATGGCCTAGCCCCAAAATGGTAGAGGCATGGATGGATGATCGTTGGAAGTTGTTGATAAAAGGAAACGTTTCTCTGTTCGCAGTTGGTAGGGGTTTCTTTGTCTTCGGCTTCGCGAGCAAAGAAGACTGTGATCTAGTCTTCAGATCTGGACCCTATTTCATGGGGTCGAGAGGACTATTCTTAGCCCCCTGGACTCTAGACTTCAATCCCGAAGCCGAGATCACCGCAGCCCTTGTTTGGGTTAGGCTGCCACATCTCGCCTTGCATCTCTGGGGAACAAGATCTCTGGAGGACATAGGAAACAAGCTTGGGCGTTACCTGGACAGTGCGGAACTGAAAGGGGACCAGTTTACCTGCGCCCGCATATGTGTTGAGGTTAATCTCAAGAAAGGTCTTCCGGAAGCCATTAAGCTCTCCCTGGGGGAATGGAGTCATATCCAAGAGTTGGACTATGAGCAGATTTCGTTTAAGTGCCTCCGGTGCCACGCTTACGGCCACTTCGCAAGAAGCTGCCCCAAAGCCCCTGAGGAGCAGGGACCAGTCAAAGAAGATGATTTTCAGCCCGTATCTAATCAACGAAGGCAGGCAAGGTGAAAGGATCCACTAGCCCAAGCCCCGAAGGCCACTCACTCAGCAGAGGCAATCCTAGAAAATAAAAACAGTTTTGATGCGCTGAAGGAAGATGAAACCCTAGAACCAGAAGCAACGGCAGTCAAGGAAGATCCTCCGGCAGACGAAAGCCTTCTAGAATCCACCCCTCCAATTTCAGCGGCAGCGAGAGAAATTCGGGCATCAGACCCGGAACCCTCTGCCCAAGCAGGTCCGATTGTTACGGTCCCCTCTAGCGGCTCCGGGGGAACTTCTGAATCCGAAGACAATTCAGTCCCATCACCACCCCTCACCCGAGGGCGAAAGACCAACAAAGCGCACAGAGAAAAGGAGGCGGCCTCCAACATTTCGTTAGGTTCTCAGAAAAAGATGGACCCCTATATTAAGGGGAAAAATTCAGCCCCCTCGATATAATGCTTTGCTTCTGTCTTTTGCTATGTTCACAATTTGTGAGAATTTACTCATGTATGCATCCTTTGTCATATTCTCGAATTAGCTCAAGGAGCAGAGGGGATTGGTCCCCCAAGACGTTCACAAGAAGGTTGGCAGCACTGTTAGAGGTCACCAATCTTCTCCAGATTTGTAACTTTCTGACTCTGACTCGCCAAAAAGCCGCTTAATGCAACATAACTTTTTTCGTTAAAAAAATAGATATTACATTATTGATGTACCCATCAATTAATACACCATTAATGTATGAATTAATTAATATGTTACATTATACAAATGTAAATTAATACTTTAATTTATATATTAATAAACTATTAAATTATATGCATTAATATATTAATATAAGATATTTATGTATTATATTTATACATTATAATTATATACTAGCACAGCAGTAAATTAGTGGCCGGTGAATGCCGAAAAGTTTTGGCTGGCCTAGATTCCGAATATTTTATATGTGTGTTGGTTGTCTGGTGCTAAATTGGGTCAAAAATAGCCCAGATTCTTTACAGTGTGTCTGCTGCAAAATTGGGTAAAAAAACAATCAAAAAGAGTTCTTTCACACCCACATAACCTGTGGGTGTATTTTTATATGAAATCATTGGACACAAGGCACTTCTAGTTCGATTGTACTTCTAGAAGAGGCCGTCACGTGAAGAAAATATTAATATAACGTACAACATATATTAAATTTCATGCACGAATATACACAAAGATTTCAGAGCGATTGTTGCTATTCGAGGATCACCCAAAATTTAAAATTTTGGTAAGGATTTAATTAAGTTAATCACAGAGATAAGAGGGTAAGTAAACCGCGATTAATAAACTTGAAAAATTAATTCTCGAATCAATAACAGAATTGGTTTAAGTATTGAAGACAAAGACCACTTTCATGCCGCATATCTAAAAAGTAATTTAAGATTTAATTGTAAAAGATACTAATATCAATTAAAATTTATTCAGTCAAATTAACACAAGTAATTTATAGGTTCCGGAAGATAGCTAGGTGATGAACCAAAAAATAATGAGCTGATTAAATTATTGCATATGACTCCAGCGAACCTTGCAACACAACAATCACCCTCAAATACTTGGACGCTATTATAAGAATACGAAAATAAGCCAATTGCAAAAGTCACCCTTAGGTACTTGGACGTTGTTACAACTAGAATACGAAAATAAACCAATTGCAAAATAAAGTAAAACTCCTCGAAGCTGCAAAAATAAGAAAATGAGAAAACTGTAAAATAAAAATGTTTATTTAAATTAATCATGAACCATGTAAAATCCTTATCTAAAGCTTGATACACAGGCTTGAATAGTCTGACATACAAGCTTGAATATGTATAATTTCAAAGTAAAAGAAATATGCAACACCCACAATTAAAATCCTAGCTCCACCTCCAAAATGACGCTCCATAGCTAAAAACTGCTCCACCTCCAAACGATTCTCCACAGCTAAAAACCTATGCGCTCCACCTCCAAACGATGCTCCACAACAGGTAGGCTGTGACATGCAAGTAAAAGTGTTGCACAGCCAGCGTGTAAAAAAGATGGACACCCACAGCTCATAAGTAAGCGGGAAGCCACCCCACTCACCCATGGTGCGACACGAGCTACTATTTGGTAAATAATGTAACGCATCAGTTAAATAATCGAGCGCACCAGTTAAATGCATAGCCAAGAATTAAAAACACTTTTTTAAATCTAAATCGTCATCCACAGCTCTTAAGTAAGGCGGCCCACTCACCCATGGTGCCACACGAGCTACTATCCGGTAAATAATCTAACGCACCAGTTAAACGCATAATCAACAATTAAAAATTCACTATTATTATTTTTGAATCTAAATCTATTATCTGTTAAATAATCTAACACACCAATTAAATACAGAGTCGTAAAGTTGTTGCCGGTGAACGCCCTAGTCCAGAAAATGAAAATGAAACCAGTCATTTTACACTGCTGCACATAGTCATAAATGGTTGCATTTCATATTTCCATATCTCCACTATGTAATAAAACTGTAATCTTTCTTAATCATTTGAAGTGGCAATCAATTAATCACCATAGTAAATTTTAAATATGATCAAGTAAAAGTAAAAAATTAAACATGTAAATAGATGCCTTTATAATAGTGAGGAAGTTAGTGGTTGAAATCACAACCATTGATTTATTTATTGGAATGACTAAGAATATTCTATCAATATTTAATCTTGTCCATACAAAACTGATTAAGCACTAAAAACCTATTAAATGTGCCTATTATCAATAGGTGTATGTCTTTTGGCGTAATTAGTGTAAAATAATAATTAATTAACACATTAATGATCATTCTCAAGACATGTTGAACTAGCAATAATCACTTTATAAAGGTGAAAATGGTGTCCATTGCCTATATCAACCACTTTTATAAAATGATTATACTTTAGATGCTTTATTAATATTATTTTTAATGTATGGAGCTTTATTAATCTACTAAATTAATAATATTTTAATACTTTATTAAGTTTTTTCATAATTTATAAATGTATTTATTATTTAACTAATTTTTTAATGATTAATGTATTATTATTATTATTATTATTATTATTATTATTATTATTATTATTATTATTATTATTATTATTATTATTATTATTATTATTATTATTATTATTATTAATGTCTTTCTTCATTAATATAATAATGTAGTAATTTAATATTTGTTTTTTTTTACTTTTTCAATTTACTAATGTTTTAATTTATTTATATGTTAACTATCTTTTAATGTATTATGTAGCAATGTATAAATTAATTAATACAATATATTAAATTTATTAATTAATATTTTACATTTATACATTAATGTATTGATAGTTACTTTATAAAATGTATTTATCATCTTTATACATAATATTAACATATTAATGTATTTTTCTATTACCATTAATCATATAATAATGTATTTTTCTATTATTATATTAATTAATTGATTATTTATATATTTATTAATTAATACTTTATTACTTTGGTACATTTATGTAATAATACATGAATGATAAAAGAAATGTAATAATATATGAATGATCAAAGTATTTACATATTATTAATGTATTATTACTTGATTAATATATTTAAGAATTTGTTTGTACTTTGTTAATATATTAAAAAAATTACTTAGTTAATTAATTAATATTTTAAATTATTAATGTATTTAGTTTAGTTTTACTTTATTATTATTACATGGTTACTTTATTATATTATTTTGTTATGTAGTATTTTATTTCTCATTAATTAATTTATATTTTATAATCAATTATTAATTATTATTTTATTTGTTATTAATATCAATTATTAATTAAAAAATAATTTATTATTAATTAATAATTTTTAAGTACTTAATTATAATTAATTAATTATTAACATTCAAGTAATTAATTATTATAATTTAATAAATTATTAATAATTAGTTTTAAAAAATTAAAGATAATTATTTATTATTTATTTATTACATTTAAAATGTATTAATTTATTAATGATTGCACGAGAGTTAACTAGCAACAATCACTTTTATGTAAAAAGTGGTTGATATATAATCGAGTCATTAATTTAAAAAGAAGAAAAATAATGCAGATCTGCTTATATCAACCACTTTGTAATTGTTAATATATATATATATATATATATATAGTGAAATAAGTTTTTTTTTACAATTGTAAGTTGGTTACTTGATTTCAAATTTCCCCAAATGTAAGTGCTTGTGTGTGGAATATTTTTGATAAATACTCTGTAATAAAACGACAAACTAATATAATTAAATTGTGATCGCGAAGGCCAGAAAGAGTGGCTGACACTCTCATAATCTTTAATTATGAAAGTAATAAAATCTGATGAAAACAAAAGGCCATGAAGCGCTGGATTTTCAGACGAGTCTTAATATTCTGGCCACACGTTTGCATGGACGATAAATCAATTTCCCGTTTATTACTGTAGTTTGAACTTGTATTAATTTGAAGGCTTACACTGTTTTTCTTTATATAAAATTTATCAAAATCCATTTGAAACAGTGAAACTTGAGTATGATAAGGATTATTCAAAACCCTTAAAAGTTGATAAGGATTATTCAAAGCCATGCAATGAAGATATACATGTAACGATAGTAGCAAAATTTGAATATTTGACCATAAATGAAAAATTTCTTAGACAGGATCTTGGGACTCCAAATATTTATCTCAACTAAACCTTTGTAATTTTATTATACATGTAACGGAACCATAAGTGTACCATTAATCTCAACGATGCAAATGTAAATAATCCTAATAATGATGGTATCAAGTGTCTAAAATTGATCACACCAGCATACAAAAACGCACGTTATTGTAGGGATTTGATTATTAGCCATTTAAATAATTTAATATTTTTTATAAAAGTAATATTTCTCTATAGATAATAATTAGCTTTGGAGATAGTTTTACATTAAAATTTTATGGATTAAAACATAGATTTTATGTGGCCATCCAACAAAGTGCACTTGATACCCAAATCAGATTGGTAGACCCTTTCTCTTGACCAGTATTTTTTTTATTGTCAATTCTGAAGCCGTTACCATGAACCTACAACGCCTTATCTGGATTTGCTGATGTAATTACCGAGTTTAGATTCATGCTATGTGGCTGGGATTGAACATACCCTGGCGTGTATTAAACTTTGAAAAGTGAATTGTACTTTTTAATTAAAGTTAAAAGCCAGCCTTTCTTTTTATGGAACAACGTGTAATTTTTTGGATTTTTTTAATAATCAAGGGTGTCAATATTTAGAGTATACTCCTTTCAAGTATTTGGAGGTTTTGAAGATTTCTGAATTCCATTAAACTTTTAAAAAGCTTAAAAAATTATAATCTAGTTTAAAAAGTTATATTCTTTTGGACTTTTTTTTTGTTGATCACAACGAGCGTTTGACATTGCATTATTAAATATGTCTAGAAGTTTGGTCCTCATAAAATGCACATACATTTAAAAATGGCCGAGTAAGAGTTGTTCCTAAAATCAGGAAACCCCTCTTGCTCTACTTTACAAGCACATGACTCTTGGGGAGTGTACGTAATTAAATCTCTTAAGCTATTCACGACTATAGTTTAATTCATATTAAAAAACTATGGAGTGTACGTAATTAAATCTCTGAGGCTATTCACTACTATAGTTTACTTCTGGTTAAAAAACTATTAACAAACATTGAGACATTGTTGGCCCTTAGTTATGGCTCTTGGTTATGGAATGAAGTGAAAACAAGAAAGAAAACGGTAAAAGCAAACTTCGCAGAGGACACAGTGATTCATACTGGGTCGAAGTGAGCAAAAGAGCAGAAAAGATGGATCGAAGCCCAAGAAAGAAAGTCGTTGGACAAGGAAATATGGGATGACCGATAAGCAAGGAAGAAGGATCATGGACGATTCAGAGAGAGGAAAAATCCACTATTAGATGCTTTGGAGCACTGCCCGAGAAGGAAAGAAAGATGGGATGGAAAAGCCCTGAAAATGAGGATCAAGTTGACCTAGCGTTTTGACACCTAGGTTTCAACTTAAGGATGTCGGTGAATGATTATAAAGTATAAATAGAGGTCTAAAGGGCCTAGGTTGGGTTGGTGTTTTGGGTTAGTACTTTTGGGTTGATGTGTTGTTATTGTTATTGTTGATATTGAGTTGGTCAAGAGAAGAGTATTGGGAGGGAGAGAAGTGTTGGGTACAAGAGTCTTTTGGATTGTAAGATCTTTAGCTGGGTGCGAAGATCAATCCTGCAGCTGGGTGCGCAGGGAGGCAAAAGAAAGATAGGGGAAGAGAAGATATGCTAGCTCAGAGCGCAGACAAGAACTGTATGCTTTACATCAATATTATATAGCACAGTTCTGTGGACGTAGCCTTAGAGAGAGGGTGAACCACGTATATTTTGTGTTTTGTATGATTGGTATTTTGTATTTGTCATTCATATACTGTTATTTCATTGCTAAGGTAGATCTGATAGATGCATAGAGTAGGTCAAGTTGATAAGTGATATATGAATGTTGTATTGTTTTTGTATTAGATCCACTTGATATTCCCATTGGTTGTCACCATCTCTGTCCTGCAACCCCCTCATAGTTGCTTCGGGTGAGACTGCATTTGCTTCGCAGGTGTTGCCGAAAGAGCCAGTAGCTAGGGTTTGTTGGTGCACTCTTGGAGTTGAACCCTGGGTCTGTCTGCCCCTATGCTAACAAATGGTTCTGTTGCCGGGACAAGAATATTTTTAAGGGAATGTCAAGGTGGTTTCCATCGAAGATAAAAACTCAAAAGTGGATAAAAGATCAAGAAAAGGACTTCGCTGAAGCCCAGAACAAGAACCCTAATCTTAGTTCAGAGGACTGGTTGGAGAAGCATATTTTTACTGATATACACGAGATATTCTTTGGATGAATCCATCAAGAGCTATACAAGTAGCTAGCTAGATTAGCCGATACCCAGTTCAAGATTCGATCTAGACCTCTTGTGGTCTAGATGTCGGAGTTGATCAAGAAGGTCAAGGAAGATGATAACACTATATAACGAGTAGTAGATCACTAGTTCAATAGGACCATTGGAGGGTGCATCACAGAGTTTGTTGTTGACAGGGTAGAGTCATACAACCAAGCTAAGAGATATTTCTTTAAGGGACCCAGAGAAAATTTTTTACAATTCTTAAAGCTGAGACTCAAGATGTTGTTGCATGAGAAGAACATCTTGAAGATACAATAGATTGATTAGATCCGAAAAGGATAATGTTCAAAAACTCGGATAGCGACAGCGACACAAAAGTTGGACATACGCGCAGTGGGAAAGTGTTCAGAGAAGTCCATCTTGCAAACTTGTTTAAGCAGAACTACAGGGAGGCGGGTTTCTACAGTGGAGAAGAAGCAGATCTAACGGACGAAGAACATTCAGAACCCACCGGGATAGAGGAAGGACAAGTTGAAGAACTTCACCAAAGAGAACCTGAAAACTTAGAAATCGTGCAGACCATCGAGGTAAGTACTATTCTCCTTCTTGTCGATTCAGTATTAAGAAACTAGAGTAGTCCGAGTCACCAGAGCATCCAGAGAACTGTCCATAGTAGTCCACCACATATTCAGTCAAGAAACCTAGTAAGATCTATGGCAGATGATATAAGACTTCCTATCTTTAGGGGAAATGGATCTTAAGATCCTGATCAACACCGGTTCCTGTGTGAAGTTGTATGGAACATTAAGAATGTCACAGATGAAGTTGTCAAAAGAACCAAGTTCAGTACAACTCTCAAATATCGCACACTGAGATGGTACATGAAGTTTTTCCAAGGACTTGCACAACCTAAGCCTTTGAATCATATCAAGAATGTGTTGATTGCGGAATTCAAGAAACCTAAGTCAAAATCCCAATGTATCACAAAGCTGAAAGAGATCAAGAAGAAGGTGGTTGAACCTGTGTGGGAATTTGATCAGAGATTCAAAACCTTGACAGGCCGATTAACTTTCCAGATCCTAGATGAACAAAACAAAGAATCGTTCATTGTTGCCCTCCTACCACACATCAGAGTTCCCCTGATGCAATAGAAGATTGTTTCACAGGCTGAGGCGTTGGAGATCGCCATGAAGCTTGAATCAACCCCTATGGGAGAATCCAACTCAGGTATGAGTCAGATCTTGAGTCAGCTAACTAGTATGTCTCTGTAGGTCGAATATATGAAGAAAGACAAGGGAAAAGATAAAAGAGAAGATATATTTTTTGTTAGATGAAAATCAGAAGGTCATGACAAGGAACACTACCCTCTATTCAATGAATACTTGGCTTCTGGAGCTCGGAACCCCTTGAAGAAAGTCACCTTACCTTGGTGCGAGGTATGAAGAAGAAGACATCATACTGGTGAGTGCTATTATATGCAAAAGTATGTTCAGACACCTATGACATTGTACTATACATTATGTAAGTCTGTAAGGCTTATGATCTCATGCATGAAAGGTCAAGAGACATATATAATATCCAAGGCGAAGTACAGCAAGAAGGAAATGCTACGCAGTATAACTCTCCTGGGAGAGGAAACTTAAATCCTCGTGGTGGATTAAGAGGAAGAGGACGAGGAGGAGGAATGATTCAAGGTCGAGGACAAATCATTTGTTATAACTGTGCACAGCCAAGACACCTCGCAAGGGATTGTCAAAACCCTTGTACCACTTGCAACTACTGCAGCTCGTTTGACCATGTTATAGAAGATTGTCCTCTACTGCTAGCTAAGCTTCAGGAAAGACGAGGACCTCAGCAGAACCCACAAGTGAAACTGATCTATGTTGAACCTCATGGAGGAGACCCTAGATTCGTTATAACCAGAGGAGGCATTGTTACAGGAGAAGAAAGACTGACCCAAGGGAAGATTATAGAAGATTCAGGAATCAGGAAAGCTGCAGAGAAGACACAATCCTTTGATGCAAAGAAAGAAAGACAAATGTTTGAGGCAACACAAAAAGAATTTATAGGAGACCAAGGTTCTTCATCAAAGACAAGACCATAAGTAATAGAGTATGGAATTCCCCACGCATTTGATCAGTCTACTTCGCCAAGAGAAGGAAAAGAGGTAAGAAAGCTCATGGATGTTTTACATACTTGTATTAAGTTGATTCAGGATGAAAGCGTTGTACAAGAGTTACAAAATGTAATCAGACAATATGAGCTAGGAAAGATAGATCTCTTACTGAATAGGGCAGTACACAAAATTGGTAAAAAGAGAAGGAAAAATAAGGAATTACATTTGAATGCTCAAATAGGAGAGTATGAGATAGACTATGTGGTCCTTGACTTAGGGTCGGAGGTCAATGTCATGACGAAGCAAACTTGGGAACAGATGGGAAAACCAAAGTTGATCTATTCCCCTATCAGGTTTAGGATGGATAACCTACAAGTTGCCAGCCCATTTGGATGATTGGAGCATGTCCCCGTGGACATTGATGGAATAAGAATATTTGTAGATTTCGAGGTAATTGAAATAGTTGATGACATTTTTCCTTACCCAACGTTGTTAGGAATTGACTAGGCCTTCAATAAATATACTTGTGTTGACTTAAAGAAGAGACGTATCAATTTTGAAGGTGATGGTGTTAGGGTCATTGCACCTTTAGATCTCGATGAAGGTCAGCGATACACAGAGCCCATCAAAGAAGAAGACTATGCATATGCACTAGAAAACATCTACAAGTTAACTGTGAGACTACAAGATTAAATTAATCCGACAACCGATGGGAATCTAAGCTAGCAATGTGAGAGCGCGTGTTCATCAGATTCAGAAGAAGCAATAGAGAACTGGCATAATAAAATGTGTGAAGTATCCACGAGAAGATGTGCTAGATTAACCAGAGAAGCTCATTGGATCGGCACAACAGTAAGTAACTTACCCACCTTTGATGGTCTGAATCCTTTAAAAACATTCTTGTCAGACTTTGAGGAGAATGTACCAATACAACAGAGGTTACTAGCCATGGATGAGGCCTTAAAATCCACACTAGTGAGATGGAGGGGGACACATAAAAGAAATATTATAGATTTGATACAGTGTCGTACCTTAATGACAGGGAGGTTTTAAGCACAGGTAGAAGGCTGCAAAGTTCGCTACACAGGTTGAAGTTGCCCAAAGGACCATGTGCGAAGCTGTGAAGAGGCCTAGAGTGACATTCTGCAAGAACAGTGGGTACACAAATTCATCAACACGTTGGACACGATACCTATCAAATGGTACCTCCAAGCAGAGATGTGCCTCATCACTGCAGACTAGGAAGGTATGATTCAGAATTTTGTAACCACATTTTTATTTGAAAGTGAATATCCCTCAGTAGACCAAGCATTACATATTGTGAGACATAAAGTATTTGAGGAGGTATCCATCCTTCCCTTAGAACATGAAAAGGATGAATGGACTATGCCTCTCCAGAAACTGCAAGGTTGTTACAACATTAATGAGGATGAAGATGATGATCCGAGGAAAGTAAACATCGAGAAACAAAAGGCCAGAGAGATGTGGAAGGACCAGGAATTGAGTTTCCATTCATTGGACAGTTGATTAAGATTAAGAAAGTCAATATTGGAACAGAGGAGACACCGAAGCTTCCCAATGTCGGATATTATTGGGATGCTGCCACCATTGACAAGATTACTGAGTTATTGCATGAGTATCAGGACTTGTTTCCAACCAAGTTCACTAATATGAAGGGAATTAAAGGGCCTATGGGAGAGATGAGGATTACCTTAAATCTAGATGCTAGACCAGTCAAACAGAGACCTTACATATTGAACCCCAAATATAAGGAAAAAGTGAAGATTGAGCTTCACAGAATGTTGGAAGCAGGGATTATAGAACCGGTGGAAGAATCAGAGTGGATTAGCCCTATGGTGGTACAAGACAAGAAGACAGGAGAGATCAGAATATGTGTAGACCTTTGGAAGGTGAATGATGCTTGTTTACATGACCCCTTCCCTACACCATTCACTAACGAAGCGTTAGATAATGTGGGAGGCCAAGAGATATATTATTTTACATATGGATTTTCAGGATACCATCATATCCGGATTTCCAAGGAAGATCGCCACAAGACCACATTTGCAACAGAATGGGGTTCCTACCAGTATACAGTAATGTCATTTGGATTGAAGAATGCCCCAGCCATAATTTCCAGGGTGGTGGTCGAAGCATTCAAGGAGTTTTTACATAAAGTTTTAGAAGCATATTTTAATGATTGGACTGTCATTAGTTTATTGAAGAATCACATTGAATTTCTAAGGCTAATGTTGGATAAATACAGGCAGTATCAAATTTCTTTGAATCTAACGAAGTGCATTTTCTTTTCCCCATTTGGATTTTTATTAGGACATATTGTATGTAAGCAAGGATTACTAGTAGATCCATCCAAGATCGTCATTATAGTTGATCTACCCCCTCCTACAACAGTTAAAAAATTGTGCACTGCGTTGGGACACACAGGCTACTACAGGAAGTTCATTAAGGGATATGCTCAGATCACAATGCCCATGGAGAAGCTGTTGAAGAAGGATTTTCATTTTAGTTGGACTGAAGAATGCCAACAGAGCTTCAACACACTGAAAGAGAAAATGGTTATTGTGCCCATTTTGGTTTTTCCAGACTAGACCCAGGAGTATCATGTACATGTTGATGCATCCTCTATTGCTTTAGGAGTTGTATTAGCACAATCGGGAGAAGGAGATATTGACCATCCTCTATCATTTTCTAGCAAAAATTTATCCATAGCTAAGATTAATTATACGACTACTGAAAGAGAGGGATTAGCCATGGTGTATGCACTGCAGAAATTTTGCCACTATTTATTGGGAGGACACTTTACAATGTTTACTGATCACTTCGCGTTGAAGTACCTGGTCAATAAGCCAGTGTTGGTGGGGTGAATATGTAGATGGATTATGTTGTTTCAAGAATATGATTTTTAGATCATAGTTAAGCCAGGAAGAAAGAACAAAGGCCCTAACCACTTGTTGAGGTTGGAACATGGCGAAGAACCCACCAGTTTGGAGGATACACTACCGGATGCACAGTTTCTAGCTATTAGAAAGATTGATGACCACTTCACCGACATAATCCACTTCCTGTCAACTGGAATCGAATCTAGCGAGTACACAATTCCCCAGAAGAAACAACTAGGGGTGTGCACTGAAGACTTTTCACTTATAGTCGGTCAGCTATACAAGATGGGACTGGATGAGATCTTGCGAAGATGTGTTATGGAGGCAGAACGCTCGTTGATTCTCGTAGAAGCTCATGAAGGCATCGCAGGAGGACATTATGCAGGGAAAGAAACTGTGCAAAAGGTCCTAAGAGTTGGCCATTGGTGGCCTACCTTACACAGAGATGCTAAAGACTATTCCAAAGCCTGCGATGTATGCCAAAGAGTTGGGAAACCATCTAGAAGAGATGAAATTCCATTGGCACCACAATTGACCCTAGAAGCATTCGAGAAATGGGCCATTGACTTTGTTGGACCTATAAATCCACCAGGAAAGCACACAGGAGCAAGGTACATAATCACAGCAACAGAGTACTTGACCAGATGGGTCGAAGCTCGGGCAGTTAAAGACTGTAGTGCAACTACAGTTGCGTGCTTCATATTTGTTGACATCATAACCAGGTTTGGATGCCCAAAGATCCTCATGAGAGATCAAGGAACACATTTCATCAATAAGACAATTGAAGCCTTGACTAAAGAATTTACAGTCCACCATCAGAAGAGCACATAGTACCATCCACAAGCAAATGGAACAGTTGAAGCATTCAACAAGATTTTGGAAACAACACTAACCAAGATATATTGCATGAACAGGGATGATTGGGATTTAAGAGTACCAGCAGTATTATGGGCCTATAGAACCACGTGCAAGAAGATGACAATGCAGACCCCTTTTAATTTGGTCTATGGCCTTGAAGTTGTTGTTCCAATGGAGTATTTGGTACCAAGCCTGATAATTGGTGCCTTTACGGATATGGATGATACTAGAGTTGTTCAAGAGAGACTTGTGCAGTTGGTCAAACTTGAGGAATATAGATTCATTGCACAATTCCATCATCAAGTACAGAAGGAAAGAGAGAAGGCCTATCATGACAGGCACATCAAGAAAAATACATTTAGACAAGGAGATCTAGTGCTGGTTTATGACAGCAATTTCATCAAGCACCCTGGGAAGTTCAGAATGCATTAGTTGGGGCCATATGAGATTACGTATGTTACAGAAGGAGGATCTACACAACTAAAGACGTTGAATGGAGAATGGAAGGAAGGACTAGTGAATGGGAGTCGACTGAAGTTGTACTATGACAACCAGCTACCTCACAGCTCTTAGTAAAATCAAATAGATCAAGGGTCTAGGTACCAGGTGCAGTTGAAATTGGGTACCAAAGACAGAAAAGACAATTTGCACAAGGAGGAAGAGGAGGCATAAAGCAGAAAAAAAAGGTTGCACTGCGCAGTCCGAAGTTAAAGTACAATAGAATAGTCAGATCGAAGTGCCTCGGGACGAGTCACGGGTGAGTGTTGGGAGCCTGTTGGCCCTTGGTTATGGAAGGAAGTGAAGAACAAGGAAGAAAAGGGAAAAAGTGAACTTCACGGAAGACACAATGACTGATACTGGGTCGAAGTGAGCAAAAGAGAAGAAAAGATGGAGAGAAGCCCGAGAAAGAAATTCGTTGGACAAGGAGATCGGGGATGATAGATAATCAAGGAATAAGGATCGTGGACTATTCAGAAAGAGGAAAAATCCACCATTAGATGCTTTGGAGCACCGCGCAAGAAGGAAGGAAAGACAGGCTGACGAAGCCCAAAAAACGCGAGTCAAGTTGACCTAGGGTTTTGGTATCTAGGGTTTTGACACCTAGGTTTCGACCTAAGGATGTCAACGAATGATTGTAAAGTATAAATAGAGGTCTAAAGGGCCTAGGTTGGGTTGGTGTTTTGGGTTGGTACTTTTTGGTTGATGTGTTGTTATTGTTACTATTGATATTGAGTTGGTCGAGAGAAGAGTATTGTGAGGGAGATAAGTGTTGGGTACAAGAGCCTTCTGGATTGTAAGATCTTCAGATGGGTGCGAAGATCAACCTTGCAGCTGGGTGCGTAGGGAGGGGAGAGAAAGATAGGATAAGAGAAGATCTGTTAGCTCAAAGCACAGACAAGAACTGTATGTTGTACATCAATATAATATAGCATAGTTTTGTGGACGTAGCTCTAGAGAGAAGGTGAACCATGTATATTTTGTGTTGTGTATGATTGGTATTTTGGCTTTGTTCCCATCTACCAAAGTTTCCTGTAAGAAAATGATGTCTGGGGGATGACCGGTAAGTAGTCGTATAAAGGTGGAGGTTTTTAGGGGCCATCCAACCCCTCTGATATTGAGGGAGAGAATGATCATTATTTGGCACGCGCTAGGGCTTTAATGCCTCTAAGCACCCCAATATCAACACTATTACACTTTCAAACTTCATATTCTATTGTCAAAGAATAAACATTAACAATTATTAGATCTAATTTTGCAGTCACCTAGTCATCTAATTAAAAAAATCAAGACATTATTAGTCCACCCTAAAAAAATATTCGCTGAGTTTCTTATTTTTTTTTATTAAAATGAATATTTTAAAAAAAAATTATTAATTTTTTTTTTCAATTTTAATATATATTTTGTGATTGGTTCTAAAGATAGATTTGAATAAATATCCTTGCCTACACGTTACATTTCTTTAAAACAATTAATTAAAAATATAAAATACATTTTATTTTTTTTAAATTGTCATGGATTAACTTATTAAATATTTATTTATTTTCTGTAATTTATTTGTTTTTCAATAAGTGATAGGTAAACGACGTTACCCTCCAATAGTACATCGGTAGGTGTGGCAACGGCCAGAGCATTTAATAACTAATGGTGCAACATTTAATAATTTATGGTGAAGTGTGCTTATCTCTCAAAAAATGGAGGTATTCATTTACATTGAATTAAATATTTCTATTACAATATCATGACGTAAATGTGGTGGATCTCATGGTACATCTTTAACTTGAAATTTGGTCAATCTCATGATAAATTTTTGATAGGAATGAGACGTAGTGTTTTTACCTTCTTCTTTTTTTCCATTAGTTTTATTTAAAATTTAAATTGAAATTTAGAAAATTGTAAATTTTAGTGGTTGAGTTCATATATTTTGAGTGTTCTAGGTTTTTTGAAAATATTGATTAGATTTTTGCATTAAAAAACTTGATTTAAGCAATGTAACATTGTGATTTGGCCAATAATTGTGTTGTGTAATTCATGTGATAATTACAACAAAGTAAAAAACCTATAAAGTTTAAAGTACACCTCAAAAATTATGCTTTGGGAGTCCAACTTCAAATGAAACATTTTAATTATAATATTATAGAACTTCTAGGAACAAAATTGCATGAAACAAAATTATGTTTTGTTAAAATATTATTGATGATGATGATGATGATGATTAACGTCCACTCCATCATCGCTAGATCAAATCACATTATTGTTCTGGGTAATTCTTTTATTCTCTCTCCAAAACTAATCACCTACTTACATTCCAAGAACATTTATTACATGTATCAAGCCCGCCATCCCAGGGATTTAGTAATTCAACCATCGATTTGGAAAACCAGTCGTGACTTAGAGCTACCTCCGGACTTGGCACCGGATTGGGACTGCTATTGTTCATAAATAATTCGCGCGAGCATTTTGCTCAATAATACAGAGGAAGAAATGTTGTGGGATGGAGGAGACAACACCAGAATTATTTTTGTCAAAAATTTATATGTTGCGATTGCAAATGCTAAGTGGCCTAACAATATCACCGACTGGATCAACAATTTTTGGAAATGTAAACTCCCATTAAAAATCAAGATCTTCACTTGGCTCTGATTGCACAAACAAATCCCCACCTGGGACTTTCTACAGAAAAAAGGTTGGACCAAACCTAATATATATCCACTCTGCTATAGGGGAGAAGAGACTGCAGACCACATATTCACTCAATTTATGTTCACTCGCCAAGTATGGGACAAAATAATCCAGGAAAACAATTTAAATACAGATTAGTTTGGCATCTTTATCACCAATTGCTTGGACCACTGGACTACATATGAAAAATTCTACAAAATCCTCCCTCCTTTAGTCAATTGGTATATCTGGCTAACAAAAAACTGCAAAAATTTTTAAAATATGAATCCATTCGCCAATGTTATATCTTATAAAGCCTTAGGACTGTTCCACCTCTAGAAAGACATGTACCCATACATTAAAAAAAAAAGATCCTAGTCAAGCCTCCTTCCTCATTACATCTTCCAACAGGATGGTTTGACAATGCATCACAACAAAATGGATCTCTTAGTGGTGTGGGGGGTGGGTGATAAAACTCAGTCAAAACTCCAATTACAGGTGGACTCTCTGCTGGGGCCCAAGCACCAACACAAGGGAGAAACTTCTGGGTGCCTGGGAAACACTACTATTGGCTTCTAGACTGAACATAGATAGCCCGCATCTGATTGGGGACTCCAAAGTTATCATAGACTGGTTGAATCACTAGGGTAAATTAAAAACCATCACACTCTTGGCCTAGAAATATAGAATTCAATCGCTCATGCATCAATTCAAGAAACTATCTTTCACACATACTTCCCGAGAATATAACTTGGAAGCAAATCTCCTATCCAAGGTTGCCCTGCAGAAGAAAGTTGTCGTGCTCCACTTCAACCATTGTTTGAACGACCATGAGAGCCCCACTCATACTATTCAAATTCTTTAAGATGAAGGACCAGTATTGGATGCGATCTTCAACACCATTTCCAACACTATCTTTCTATTTCTTTCATAATTTCTCATCTTTCCATCTCAAGAACAATTGTATTTTCTCGACTAACCACTCTTTCTTTAGAGCTTGTCAGCACATCTTAACACACTTGCACCACTGCTATATTTATTCTTGACAGATCTCTCTAAAACTGCATTATATTTTTACATAATATAATTGAGGAATTTTTATACTGGAAAAAGGTTATTTCGATCATCCTCTATTTGATGTTATAAGCTAAGTTTTACATGAAAGTGTGAAAAACTATAATATTTTATTTTTTTTATTAAAATGATAATTTGATATAGTGATTTTTTATTGATTAAAATTATTATGAAAAGACACTAATGGTATCTGCAATTTCTATAAATTTATTTGTCATGGTTAAAAATTAATTTATTAAAAAAAAATCAAATCTTATGATTAGCCACTTTGTAGGTAAGGCTCTTCATTATAGGACTCTGCAGACAATGTCTCCGTCTAAAGACGACCAGATTCTCACCAATGTGTTATTTTGCATACATCTAGGTGGATTACACATAAAACTGTCATTAAGAATTGCATACCTTCAATGCAACCGCTCTTGAAGTGGCGGCTCGGAGTGTCTTGCTGACGCCAAGGCTCGGAGTGTCTTGTTGGAATATTTTTATTTTTAATTAATTATATAGCCAAAATGATTATAGATAAAAATGTTTCAATATTTATTAAGTAATCAAAATCTTTTCTCAATATTTAATTTTATGTTATAATATATTTATATTTTTAATTAATTATATAATCAAGATAATTACCCATAAAAAAATTGTTAAGTAATCAAAATATTTATTAAGTAATCAAAATGTTTGCTCAATATTTAATTTTATGTTATAATATATTTATATTTTTAATTAATTATATAATCAAGATAATTACACATAAAAATATTTGTTAAGTAATAAAAATATTTATTAAGTAATCAAAATGTTTGTTCAATATTTAATTTTATGTTATAATATATTTATATTTTTAATTAATTATATAATCAACATAATTACACAGAGAAATATTTGTTAAGTAATAAAAATGTTCACTCAATATTTCAATGAAGGGTTTGAATTGCTTTACAATCCACACATTTTCCTTTTATATTTTAAGGAATAAATTCTACATCAATTTAATAAATGTAGTTATTCCTCCATTATTTTTAATCAATTACTTAATCATTTGAAAAGCTAGTCTTTTTTCAACACATTTTCCTTTTATATTTTAAGGAATAAATTCTACATCAATTTAATAAATGTAGTGATTCCTCCATTATTTTTAATCAATTACTTAATCATTTGAAAAGCTGGTCTTTTTCTCCATAGTTAGCACACTTCATAGAAATATCTCGATATTTGTTAATTAATCAAAATATTTACTCAATATTTAATTTTATATTATAATATATTTATATTTTTAATTAATTATGTAATCATTATAAAAATATCTCAATATTTTTTGAGTAATAAAATTGTTTACTCAATATTTTTTGAGTAATAAAATTGTTTACCCAATATTTCAATGAACTTGTATTTTGAATTGTCTTACACTCAACACATTTTCCTTTTGTAAGAGAATAAATTTTATATCAATTTATCAAATGTAGTGATTCTTCCTCTGAATATTTAGAATATATGTGTATAGTTTGAATGGGTATTTAGTGTAAGTGTTTTCTTCATAGAGAATATAAATTGAAAATTGTAAGGAATAAAATGTTTACATCTTTAATTAATTAAGTAGTGAAAATTATTATTCTATATTTCAATATTAATAATAAAAAAATATAAATTAAAAATAAATAAAATATTTTTTGTTTTTAATTAATTAAGTAGTCAAAATGATTTTATATAAAAATATGACAATATTTGTTAAGCAGTAAAAATGTTTACTCAATATTTAATTTTATATTATAATATATTTATATTTTTAAATAATTATGTAATCAAAATGATTACAATAGAAATGTCTATTGGCACAGGGGCAGACCCAGGGTTCACTTCCAAGAGCGCACCAACAAGCCTTAGCTACTAGCCCTTTCGGCAACACCTGCGAAGAAGATGCAGTCTCACCTGAAGCAACGATGAGGGAGTTGCAGGACAAAGATGTCTACAACTAAGGGGAATATCAAATGGATCTAACACAGAAACAACACAACATTCATATATCACTTATTAGCTTGACCTACTCCATGCATCTATCAGATCTACCTTAGCAATGCAATAACAGTATATGAAGGACATACAAAATACCAATCATACACAACACAAAATATACGTGGTTCACCCTCTCTCTAGGGCTACATCCACGGAACTTTGCTATATTATATTGATGTAAAACATATAGTTCTTGTCTGTGCTTTGAGCTAGCAGATCTTCTCTTATCCTATCTTTCTCTCCCCTCCCTACGCACCCAGCTGCAGGGTTGATCTTCGCACCCAGCTGAAGATCTTACAATCCAGAAGGCTCTTGTACCCAACAATTCTCTCCCTCACAATACTCTTCTCTCGACCAACTCAATATCAACAGTAACAATAAGAACACATCAACCCAAAACACCAACCCAACCTAGGCCCTTTATACCTCTATTTGTACTTTACAATCATTCTCTGACATCCTTAGGTCTAAACCTAGGTGTCAAAACCCTAGGTCAACTTGACCTGCATTTTCTGAGCTTCGCCAGCATGTCTTTCCTTCTTTCTCGCGCGGTGCTCCAAAGCATCTAATGGTGGAATTTTCCTCTTTCTGAGTCATCCACGATCCTTATTCCTTGATTATCTGTCATCCCCAATCTCCTCTTCCAACGACTTTCTTTCTCGAGCTTCTCTCCATCTTTTCTGCTCTTTTTCTCACTTCGACCCAATATCAGTCATTGTGTCTTTCGTGAAGTTCTCTTTTTACCTTTTCTTCTTTGTTCTTCACTTCCTTCCATAACCAAGGGCCAACAGGCCCCCAAGACTCACCTGTGACTCATCCTGAGGCACTTCGATCTGACTATTCTGTTGTACTTTAACTTCGGACTGCATAGTGCAACTTTTTCTTTCTACTTTATGCCTCTTTTTCCTCCTTTTGCAAACTGTCTTTTCTGTGTCTGGTACCCAATTTCAACTGCACCTGCTACCTAGACCCTTGATCTGTTTGATTTTACTGAGAGCTGCGAGGCAACTGGTTTTCATAGTACAACTTCAGCCGACTCCTATTCACTAGTCCTTCCTTCCATTTTCCATTCAACGTCTTCAGTTGTGCAGCTCCTCCTTCTGTAACATAGGTGATCTCATATGGCTCCAGCCAATGCATTCTGAACTTCCCAAGGTGCTTGATGAACTTGCTATCATAAACCAACACTAGATCTCCTTGTCTAAATGCCTTCTTCTTGATGTCCCTGTCATGATAGGCCTTCTCTCTTTCCTTTTGTACTTGATGATGGAATCATGCAATGAATCTATCTTCCTCAAGTTCGACCAACCGTGCAAGTCTCTCTTGAACAACTCCAGTATCATCCATACCCGTAAAGGCAACAATTATGAGGCTTGGTACCAAATACTCCATTGGAATAACATCTTCAAGGCCATAGACAAAATTAAAAGGGGTTTGCATTGTCAACTTCTTTCATGTGGTTCTATAGGCCCATAATATTGTTGGTACTCTTAAATCCCAATCATCCTTGTTCATGCAACATATCTTGGTTAGTGTTGTTTCCAAAATCTTGTTGAATGCTTCAACTATTCCATTTGCTTGTGGATGGTACTGTGTGCTCTTCTAATGATGGACTGTAAATTCTTCAGTCAAGGATTCAATTGTCTTATTGATGAAATGTGCTCCTTGATCGCTCAAGAGGATCTTTGGGCATCCAAACCTAGTTATGATGTCATCAAATATGAAGCGCACAGCTATAGTTGCACTACATTACTTAACTTCTCGAGCTTCGGTCCATCTGGTCAAGTACTCTGTTGTTGTGATTATGTACCTTGCTCCTGTGTGCTTTCCTGGTGGATTTATAGGTCCAACAAAGTCAATGGCCCATTTCTTGAATGCTTGTAGGGTCAATTGTTGTGCCAATGGAATTTCATCTCTTCTGGATGGTTTCCCAACTCTCTGGCATACATTGCAGGCTTTGGAATAGTCTTTAGCATCTCTGTGTAAGGTAGGCCACCAAAGGTTGGCTCTTAAGACCTTCTGCGCAGTTTCTCTCCCTGCATAATGTCCTCCTGCGATGCCTTCATGAGCTTCTGCAAGGATGAGCGAGAGTTCTGCCTCCATAACACATCTTCACAAGATCTCATCCGGTCCCATCTTGTATAGCTGACCGACTATAAGTGAAAAGTCTTCAGTGAGCACCACTAGTTGTTTCTTCTGGGGAATTGTGTACTCGCTAGGTTTCATTCCAGTTGACAGGAACTGGACTATGTCGGTGAAGTGGTCATCGATCTTTCTAATGGCTAAAAACTGTGCATCCGGTAATGCATTTTCCAAACTAGTGGGTTCTTCGCCATGTTCCAACCTCGACAAGTGGTCAATGCCTTTTTTCATTCTTCCTGGCTTAACTATGATCTCAAAATCATATTATTGAAACAACATAATCCATCTGCATATTCACCCCGCCAACATTGGTTTGTTGACCAGGTACTTCAGCGCGGAGTGATCAGTAAACATTTTAAAGTGTCCTCCCAATAAATAGTGGCGAAATTTCTGCAGTGTGTATACCATGGCTAATCCCTCTCTTTCAGTAGTGGTATAATTAATCTCAGTTGTGGATAACTTTCTGCTAGAAAATGCTAGAGGATGGTTAATATCTCCTTCTCCCGGTTGTGCTAATACAACTCCTAAAGCAATAGAGGATGCATCGACATGTACATTAAACTCCTGGGTCCAGTTTGGAAAAACCAAAATGGGCGCAGTAACCATTTTCTCTTTCAATGTGTCAAAGCTCTGCTAGCATTCTTTAGTCCAACTAAACTGGAAATCCTTCTTCAACAACTTCTCCATGAGCGTTGTGATCTGAGCATATCCCTTAATGAACTTCCTGTAGTAGCCTATGTGTCCCAATGCAGTGCACAACTGTTTAACTGTTGTAGGAGGGGGTAGATCAACCATAATGGCGATATTGGATGGATCTACCAGTAATCCTTGCTTACATAAAATATGTCCTAATAAAACTCCAAATGGGGAAAAGAAAATGCACTTCTTTAGATTCAAATCAATTTGACACTGCATGCATTTATCCAACATTAGCCTTAGACATTCAATGTGATTCTTCAATAAACTAAAGACAGTCCAATCATCAAAATATGCTTCTAAAAATTTATGCAAAAACTCCTTGAATGCTTCGACCACCACCCTGGAAAAGATGGTTGGGGCATTCTTCAATCTAAATGGAATTACTGTATACTGGTATGACCCTCATTCTGTTTCAAATGTGGTCTTGTGGTGATCTTCCTTGGAAATCCGGATTTGATGGTATCCTGAAAATCCATCTGTAAAAGAATATATCTCTTGGCCTCCCACATTATCTAACACTTCGTCAGTGAATGGTATAGGGACGGGGTCATGTAAATAAGCATCATTCAGCTTCCAGAGGTCTACACATATTCTGATCTCTCTTGTATTCTTGTCTTGTACCACCATAGGGCTATTCCACTCTGATTCTTCCACCGGTTCTATAATCCCTGCTTCCAGCATTCTGTCAAGCTCAATCTTCACTTTTTCCTTATATTTGGGGTTCAATATGTAAGGTCTCTGTTTGATTGGTCTAGCATCTAGATTTAAGGTAATCCTCATCCCTCCCATAGGCCCTTTAATGCTCTTCATATCAATGAACTTGTTTGGAAACAAGTTATGATACTCGTGCAGTAACTCAGTAATCTTATCAATGGTGGCAGCGTCCTAATAATCTCCGACATTGGCAAGATTCAGTGTCTCCTCTATTCCAATATTGACTTTCTTAATCTTAATCAGTTGTCCAATGAATGGAAACTCAATTCATAATCCTTCCATGTCTCTCTATCCTTCTATTTCTACGATGTTTACTTTCCTTAAATCATCATCCTTATCTGCATTAATGTTGTAACAGCCTTGCAGTTTCTGAAGAGGCGTAGTCCATTCATCCTCTTCCTGTTCCAAGGGAAGCCTGGATACCTCCATGAATACTTTCTGTCTCACAATCTATAATGCTTGGTCTACTAAGGGATATTCACTTTCAAATAAAAATGTGGTTACAAAATTCTGAATCATACCTTCATAGTCTGCAGTGATGAGGCACATCTCTGTTTGGAGGTACCAATTGATAGGTATCATGTCCAACGTGTTGATGAATTTGTGTACCCACTTTTCTTTCGGAATGTCACTCTAGGCCTCTTCGCAGCTTTGCCCATGGTCCTTTGGGCAACTTCGACCTGTGTAGCGAACTTCGCATCCTTCTACCTGTTCTTAGAACCTCACTATCATCAAGGTATGACATTGTATCCAATCTGTAATATTGTTTTTATGTGTCCCCCACCATCTCGTTGGTGTGGCTTTCAAGGCCTCATCCGTGGATAGTAACCATTGTTGTATTGGTACATTCTCCTCAAAGTCCGACAAGAATGTTATTAAAGGATTCAGACCATCAAAGGTGGGTAAGTTACTTACTATTGTGCCGATCCAATGCACTTTTCTGGTTAATCTAGCACATCTTCTTATGGATACTTCGCACATCTTATTATACCAGTTCTTTAGTGCTTCTTATGAATCTGATGAACACATGCTCTAACTTCGCCAGCTTAGATTCCCATTGGTTGTAGGATTAATTTAATCCTTCTGTCTGGCAGTTATCTTGTAGATGTTTTCTAGTACATATGTGTAATCTTCTTCTCTAATGGGCTTTGTGTATCGTTGACCTTCATCGAGATCTAAAGGTGCAACGAACCTAATACCATCACCTTCAAAAGTCATACGTATCTTCTTTAAGTCAACAACAGTAGATTTATTGAAGGCGCAGTCAATTCCTAACAACGTCGGGTAAGGGAAAATGTCATCAACTATTTCAATTACCTCAAAATCTACAAATATTCTTATTCCATCAATGTCCATGGGGACATGCTCCAATCGTCCAAATGGGCTGACAACTTGTAGGTTAGCCATCCTAAGAATGATAGGGGAATAGATCAACTTTGGTTTTCTCATTTGTGCCCAAGTTTGCTTCATCATGACATTGACCTCCGACCCTAAGTCGAGGACCACATAGTCTATCTTATACTCTCCTATTTGAGCATTCAAATGTAATTCCTTATTTTTCCTTCTCTTTTTACCAATTTTGTGTACTTCCCTATTCAGTAAGGGATCTATCTTTCCTATCTCATATTGTCTGATTAAATTTTGTAGCTCTTGTATAATGCTTTCATCATGAATCAACTTAATACAAGTATGTAAAAAGTCCATGAGATTTCTTACCTCTTTTCCTTCTCTTGGTGAAGTAAACTGATAAAATGCATAGGGAATTCTATACTTTATTACTTATGGTCTTATCTTTGATGAAGAACCTTGGTCTCCTCTAAATTATTTTCATGTTGCCTCAAAAATTTGTCTTTCTTTGTTTGCATCAAAGGCTTGGGTCTTCTCTGCAGCTTTCCTGATTCTTGAATCTTTTGTAATCTTCCCTTGGGTCGGTCTGTCTTCTACTGTAACAACACCTCCTCTAGTTATAACAACGAATCTAGGGTCTCCTCCACGAGGTTCAACATAGATCAGTTGCACTTCCGGGTTCTGTTGAGGTCCTCGTCTTTCTTGAAGCTTAGCCAGCAGTACAGGACAATCTTCTATAACATGGTCAAACGAGTTGCAGTAGTTGCAAGTGGTACAAGGGTTCTGACAATCCCTTGCGAGGTGTCCTGGCTATGCGCAGTTATAATAGATGATTTTTCCTCGGCCTCGACCCATTCCTTGTACTCGTCCTCTTCCTCTTAATCCACCATGAGGATTGAAGTTTCCTCTCCTAGGAGAGTTATACTACGTAGAATTTTCTTCTCGTTGTACTTCACCTTGGATATTATATATGTCTCATGACCTTTCATGCATGAGATCATAAGCCCTACAATTCCTATCATCATGCCCTACAGACTTACATAATGTACAGTACAAATTCGTAGGTTTCTGAACATACTTTTGCATATAATAGCACTCACCAGTACGATGTCTGTTTTTGCATACCTCACAACAAGGTAAGGTGACTTTCTTCAAGGGGCTCGGAGCTCTAGAATCCAAGTATTCATTGAATAGAGGGCAATGTTCCTTGTCATGACCTTCTGATTTGCATATAACACACCATATATCTTCTCTTTTATCTTTTCCCCTGTCTTTCTTCATATCTTCGACCTGCAGAGACATACTAGTTAGTTGACTTAGGATCTGACTCATACTTGAGCTGGATTCTCCCGTAGGGGTTGATTCAAGCTCCATGGCGATGTCCAACGCCTCAGCCTGCAAAGCAATCTTCTGTTGCATCAGGGGAACTCTGATGTGTGGTAGGATGGCATCAATGAACCATTCTTTGTTTTGTTCATCTGGGATCTGGAAAGTTAATCAGCCTGTCAAGGTTTTGAATCTCTGATCAAATTCCCACACAGGTTCAGCCACCTTCTGCTTGATCTCTTTCATCTTTGTGATACATTGGGATTATGACTTAGGTTTTTTGAATTCTGCAATCAACACATTCTTGATCTGATTCAATGGCTTAGGTTGTGCAAGTCCTTGGAGAAACTTCATGTACCAGCTCAGTGCGTGATCTCTGAGAGTTGTACTGAACTGGGTTCTTTTGACAGCTTCATCTGTGACATTCTTAATGTTCCATACAGCTTCACACATGAACCAGTGCTGATCAGGATCTTTAGATCCATCTCCCCTAAAGATAGGAAGTCTCATATCATCTGCCATAGATCTTACTAGGGTTCCTGACTAAATATGTGGTGGCTACTATGGACAGTGCTTTGGATGCTCTGGTGACTGGGATTACTCTAGTTTCTTAATACTGAATCAACAAGAAGGAGAATAGTACTTACTTCGATGGTCTGTGCGGTTTCTGAGTTTTCAGGTTCTCTTCGATGAAGTTCTTCAGCTTGTCCTTCCTCTGTCCCAGTGGGTTCTGAATGTTCTTCGTCTGTCAGATCTACTTCTTCTCCACTGTAGAAACCCTCCTCCTCGTAGTTCTTCTTAAACAAGTTCACAAGATGGACTTCTCTGAACACTTTCCCACTGCGCGTATGTCCATCTTTTGTGTCACTGTCGTTGTCCGAGTTTTTGAACATTAACCTTTTCGGATCCAACCAATCTATTGTATCTTCAAGATGTTCTTCTCATGCGACAACATCTTGAGTCTCAGCTTTAAGAATTATAAAAAAATTCCTCTGGGTCCCTTAAAGAAATATCTCTCAGCTTGGTTGTATGACTCTACCCTGTCAACAACAAACTCTGTGATGCACCCTCCAATGGTACTATCGAACTAGTGATCTACTGCTTGTGATATGGTGTTATCATCTTCCTTGAACTTCTTGATCAACTTCGACATCCAGGCCATAGGAAGTCTAGATCGAATCTCGAACTAGGTATCGGCTAATCTAGCTAGCCACTTCTATAGCTCTTGATGGATTCATCCAAAGAATATCTCATGTATATTAGTACAAATATGTTTCTCCAACCAGTCCTCTGAACTAAGATTAGGGTTCTTTTTCTGGGCTTCAGTGAAGTTCTTTTCTTGATCTTCTATCCACTTTTGAGTTTCTGTCTTCGATGGAAACCACCTTGACATTCCCTTAAAAATACTTATGTCTCGGCAATGGAACCATTTGTTGGCACAGGGGCATACCCAAGGTTCAGCTCCAAGAGCGCACCAACAAGCCCTAGCTATTGGCCCTTTCAGCAACACCTGCAAAGCAAATGCAGTCTCACCCGAAGCAGCTATGAGGGGGTTGCAGGACAAAGATGTTTACAACCAAGGGGAATATCAAGTGGATCTAATACAGAAACAACGCAACATTCATATATCACTTATCAGCTTGACCTACTCCATGCATCTAGCAGATCTACCTTAGCAATGAAATAATAGTATATGAAGGACAAATACAAAATACCAATCATACACAACACAAAATATAAGTGGTTCACCCTCTCTCTAGGGCTACGTGCACAGAACTGTACTATATTATATTGATGTAAAGCATACAGTTCTTGTCTGCGCTCTGAGATAGCATATCTTCTCTTCTCCTATCTTTCTTTTCCCTCCCTGCGCACCTAGTTGGAGGGTTGATCTTCACACCCAGCTGAAGATCTTACAATCCAGAAGACTCTTGTACCCAACACTTATCTCCCTCACAATACTCTTCTCTCGACCAACTCAATATCAACAATAACAATAACAACACATCAGCCCAAAAGTACTAACCCAAAACACCAACCCAACCTAGGCCCTTTAGACCTCTATTTATACTTTACAATCATTCACCGACATCCTTAAGTTGAAACCTAGGTGTCAAAACCCTATATACCAAAACCCTAGGTCAACTTGACCCACGTTTTTCGGGCTTCGCCAGCCTGTCTTTCTTTCCTTCTCGTGCAATGCTCCAAAGCATCTAATGGTGGATTTTTCCTCTTTTTGAATCGTCCATGATCCTTCTTCCTTGCTTATCTGTCATCCCCGATCTCCTCGTCCAACCACTTTCTTTCTCGGGCTTCGCTCCATCTTTTCTGCTCTTTTGCTCACTTCGACCCTTGCTCACTTCAACCCAGTATGAGTCACTGTGTCTTCTGCGAAGTTCACTTTTTCCCTTTTCTTCCTTGTTCTTCGCTTCTTTCCATAACCAAGGGCCAACAATGTCTCAATGTTTGTTAATAGTTTTTTAACCTGAAGTAAACTATAGTCGTGAATAGCCTAAGAAATTTAATTACGTACACTCCATAGTTTTTTAATATGAACTAAACTATAGTTTTTTAATATGAAGTAAACTATAGTCGTGAATAGCGTAAGATATTTAATTACATACACTCCCCAAGAGTCATGTGCTTGTAAAGTAGAGCAACAGGCGTTTCATGTGATTTTAGGAACAACTCTTACTCTGCCATTTTTAAATGTATGTGCATTTTATGAGGACAAAACTTCTAGACATATTTAATAATGCAATGTCAAAAGCTCGTTGTGATCAACCAAACAAAAGTCCAAAAGGATATAATTTTCTAAACTAGATTATAATTTTTTAAGCTTTTTAAAAGTTTAATGGAATTCAGAAATCTTCAAAACCTCCAAACACTTGAAAGGAGTATACTCTAAATATTGACACCCCTGATTATTAAAAAAATCCAAATATATACTAAATTTTAATGGTTTTGAATAATCCTTATCATACTCAACTGGTAAAAAAATTACACATTGTTCCATAGAAAGAAAGACTGGCTTTTAACTTTAATTAAAAAGTACAATTCACTTATCAAAGTTTAATACACGCCAGGGTATGTTCAATCCCAGCCACATAGCATGAATCTAAACTCAGTAATTACATCAGCAAATCCAGATAAGGAGTTGTAGGTTCATGGTAACGGCTTCAGAATTGACATTAAAAAAATATTGGTCAAGAGAAAGGGTCTACCAATCTGATTTGGGTATCAAGTGCACTTTGTTGGATGGCCACATGAAATCTATATTTTAATCCATAAAATTTTAATGTAAAACTATCTTCACAGCTAATTATTATCTATAGAGAAATATTACTTTTATAAAAAACATTAAATTATTTAAATGGCTAATAATCAAATCCTTACAATAACGTGTGTTTTTTATGCTGGTGTGATCAATTTTACACACTTGATACCATCATTATTAGGATTATTTGCATTTGCATCGCTGAGATTAATGGTACACTTATGGTTCCTTTACATGTAGAATAAAACTATAAAGGTTTAGTTGAGATAAATATTTAGAGTGCATTTGCATCATTGAGATTAATGGTACACTTATGGTTCCTTTACATGTAAAATAAAATTACAAAGGCTTAGTTGAAATAAATATTTGGAGTCCCAAGATCCTGTCTAAGATTTTTTTCATTTATGATCAAATATTCAAATTTTGCTACTATCTTCCTTGCATGGCTTTGAATAATCCTTATCAACTTTTAAGGGTTTTGAATAATCCTTATCATACTCAAGTTTCACTGTTTCAACTGGATTTTGATAAATTTCATATCAAGAAAAACAATGTAAGCCTTAAAATTAATACAAGTTCAAACTACAGTAATAAATCTGGAAATTGATTTATCGTCCATGCAAACGTGTGGCAAGAATATTAAGACTCGTCTGAAAATCCAGCGCTTCATGGCCTTTTGTTTTCATCAGATTTTATTACTTTCATAATTAAAGATTATGATAGAGTGTCAGATTATTAGTTTGTCCTTTTATTACAGAGTATTTATCAAAAATAATCCACACACACAAGCACTTACATTTGGAGAAATTTGAAATCAAATAACCAACCTACAATTGTAAAAAAAACTTGTTGCATATCTAATCTACAAATATATGTATATAAAACACTAGTAATAACCACTTTTATGTAAAAAGTGGTTGATATATGGCTAGTTGACCAGCATGCAACCATTAATAAATTAATACATTTTAAATGTAATAAATAAATAATAATTAATTATCTTTAATTTTTAAAAACTAATTATTAATAATTTATTAAATTATAATAATTAATTACTTAATTGTTAATAATTAATTAATTATGACTAATTAATTAAAAATTATTAATTAATAATAAATTATTTTTTAATTAATAATAGATATTAATAACAAACAAAATATTAATTAATAATTAATTATAAAATATAAATTAATTAATGAGAAATAAAATACTACATAACAAAATAATAAAGTAAATAATAATAATAAAGTAACCATGTGATAATAATAAAGTAAAACTAAACTAAATACATTAAAAAAACAAAGTAATAATTTAACATATTAATTAATTAACTAAATAATTTTTTTAATATATTAGCAAAATATAAACAAATTATTAAATATATTAATCAAATAATAATACATTAATAATATATAAATACTTTGATCATTCATATATTATATTATTACATAAATATACCAAAATAATAAGTATTAAATAATAAATATATAAATAATCAATTAATTAATATAATAATAGAAAAAATACATTATTATATTATTAATGGTAATAGAAAAATATATGTGTATAAAGATGTATCAAACTAATAAATATTAATTAACAAATATATAAATAATCAATTAATTAATATAATAATAGAAAAAATGCATTATTATATTATTAATGATAATAGAAAAATATATTAACATATGTATAAAGATGAATATATTTTATAAAATAACTATAAATATATTAATGTATAAATGTAACATATTAATTAATAAATACCTTATTAATATATTGTATTAATTAATTTATACATTACTACATAATACATTAAAAGATAGTTAAAGTATAAATAAATTAAAACATTAGTAAACTGATAAAGTAAAAAAAAAAAATATTACATAAAAACAAATATTAAATTACTACATTATTATATTAATGAAAAAAGACATTAATAATAATAATACATTAATCATTAAAAAATTAGTTAAATAATAAATACATTTATAAATTATGAAAAAACTTAATAAAATATTATTAATTTAATAGATTAGTAAAGCTACATACATTAAAAATAATATTAATAAATACATTAATAAAGCATCTATATATTAAAGTTTCCAAAAATAAAATTTGAATTTTAAAGTACAATCATTTTATAAAAGTGGTTGATATAGGCAAATGGACACCATTTTTCACCTTTATAAAGTGATTGTTGCTAGTTCACAGAACAACATGTCTTGAGAATGACCATTACTATGTTAATTAATAATAAATTATTTTTTAATTAATAATAGATATTAATAACAAACAAAATATTAATTAATAATTAATTATAAAATATAAATTAATTAATGAGAAATAAAATACTACATAACAAAATAATAAAGTAACCATGTGATAATAATAAAGTAAAACTAAACTAAATACATTAAAAAAAACAAAGTAATAATTTAACATATTAATTAATTAACTAAATAAATTTTTTAATATAGTAATAATTTAACATATTAATTAATTAACTAAATAAATTTTTTAATATATTAGCAAAATATAAACAAATTATTAAATATATTAATCAAATAATAATACATTAATAATATATAAATACTTTGATCATTCATATATTATATTATTACATAAATATACCAAAATAATAAATATTAAATAATAAATATATAAATAATCAATTAATTAATATAATAATAGAAAAAATACATTATTATATTATTAATGGTAATAGAAAAATATATATGTATAAAGATGTATCAAAGTAATAAATATTAATTAACAAATATATAAATAATCAATTAATTAATATAATAATAGAAAAAATGCATTATTATATTATTAATGGTAATAAAAAAATACATTAACATATGTATAAAGATGAATATATTTTATAAAATAACTATAAATATATTAATGTATAAATGTAACATATTAATTAATAAATACCTTATTAATATATTGTATTAATTAATTTATACATTACTACATAATACATTAAAAGATAGTTAAAGTATAAATAAATTAAAACATTAGTAAATTGATAAAGGAAAAGAAAAATTATTACATAAAAACAAATATTAAATTACTACATTATTATATTAATGAAGAAAGACATTAATAATAATAATACATTAATCATTAAAGAATTAGTTAAATAATAAATACATTTATAAATTATGAAAAAACTTAATAAAATATTATTAATTAAATAGATTAGTAAAGCTACATACATTAAAAATAATATTAATAAATACATTAATAAAGCATCTATATATTAAAGTTTCCAAAAATAAAATTTGAATTTTAAAGTACAATCATTTTATAAAAGTAGTTGATATAGGCAAATGGACACCATTTTTCACCTTTATAAAGTGATTGTTGCTAGTTCACAGAACAACATGTCTTGAGAATGACCATTACTATGTTAATTAATTATTACTTTACACTAATATATAATTATAATGTATTAATGTAATACATAAATATCTTATATTAATATATTAATGTATATAATTTAATGGTTTATTAATATAGCCCGGGATGGGGTGACAGCAGGCTTAGCACTAAGCCTGGGTTTAAATGCTGATGGCCGCCACCCACGCATCCGCATTTATGATGGTGGATGGCCATAGCAGCAGCTTAGCGATGGAGGGACTCCTCCCTCGAGCGACCATTTACGAGCTTGGTGTACTCAGCATGGTAGGGGTTAAAGGCGGTTATGGGCTCTCGGCATTTGGTTATGTGTTTTCATATGCTTCGGCCTCGGCTCTAATCCTCGCTTGGAGGCTCTGGTGCAGCTCCACGTTCCTTGTGCCCTAGCTCACCACCCTTTTGTGGCACATTGGCAAGGATTTTCCGAGCAGTTTGTCTTCGTGTGTGTCGAGACAGAGCCGACCTGCTCGTTCTCTGAATTGGCCACTGCTCGCGTCTTGGCTTTCATGCTTATCTCTGCACACGCTCTGCACTCTCACTCACCCCCAAGAAACTATGGTTAGAAAAAGAGGAAGACCTCGCCGAGGCTCAGCTTGGAACGCCCACAAGGCGCAGCGGCGACAGAAAGAGAAATTTGAACGTGCTCTGGCAATGGCGACCTCCATGCTTCGGAAGAAGGCTCGGGTAGAGCAACTGGCACTGCTCACCACCATCGCCGAAATGGGAGCTGGCTGCAGCAAAGCGGACACAGCTAGGAAGGAGGATGGAACAGAGGATATGTATCCCGCATGTAGCGTGGAGGAAGACCCGAATCTGGAGGACCTGTCGACAGTGGAGGCGCCCCGCGCCACAGTGATGTCTTGCAGAGAGGAGAGCAAACCCAATTTGGGTATGGATGCAGATTTTCCTGGCTGCATTGTGGAAGAGGTTCCTTGGCAGGACCTTGAAGCGGCGTTGGAAGTGGACAACAATCGCTCGATGGGAAAGGTTGCGGAGGATGGTGCGAAGCAGAGGAAGCTCGACGACGCGAGTGGCGGTCTCCATGGCTTTCTCCTCCGTGCGGAGCACCTGTCTCTGGTGTTCGAGCTACGAGGCCACATGTCTGACTTGGAGCATCGTTCCCACCTCATGGGTCAGCGCCTGGACATGCTTCTCAATGCTTACTCTAATGTTCCATCTCGGCGAAAGTGCCCCCTCTGCGCGTAGTCTTTTGCCATCCCGGTTGGGTCCACGTGGAAGACCGACGATGGCGACAGGTCACCGGGTACCTAGGTTTTTATGCTCTCTTGGTTTTTTAGTTTTTTATGCTACTGTTTTACGCTCTTCTGGACTATAGACATCTGTTCTGGTTTCCTCCGGGCATGACAGATGTTACTATCATACAACTGTTATTTGCTCTGCACCTATGCTGGTTTCCGGTTTTCGGCAGCATTTTTGGTGACTCAGACCCATGACTCTGTATATCTTGTTAAAGTTTTTTGATAATCTAATATAGCAGGCTTCCCCTTTTTTATTTAAAAAAAAAATGGTTTATTAATATATAAATTAAAATATAATTTACATTTGTATAATGTAACATATTAATTGATTCATACATTGATAATGTATTAATTGATGGGTACATTAATAATGTAATATATTAATTAATAAATACATTAATAAATTATTAAATATATTAATTAATTAATACATTATTAATTTATATATTTCAAAAGTATACTACATTGATAAAGAAAACATTAATAATACATTAATAAAGTAATAATACATTAAGTTTAATGTATTTAGTAAAGCATTATTAAAATATTAATACATTAACAATGTAATATTACATTACTATAATGTATAAGTTAAAGTATTAATATATTAATGCATAATGTAATTAATACATTATTAAAGTAATAATATATTAATAAATGCATTATTAAAGTAGAAATATCTTAATAAAAACATTGGTATAGTAATAATACATTAATAAAGTATTTATACATTTATTTTGAAAATGAACATGGTTTACAATAGCTAATCATGATTATAGTTACTTATGGTTATAACTATGAATAACATTAATACATTAAAGTATACTAAAATGTATTAATTTAATTAATTAATATATTAATAAAAATTTTATAAATACATTACTAAAGTATTAATACATTAAGACTTTAATAAAGTATTAGTGTAGAAATTAAATAATACATTAATAGTAGATTAAACAGTAAGACTTTAATAAAGTATAAACACATTATTACATTAATATAATATATAAATTAAATTATAAATGTTCATTAATGTATAATATAATGTATTATTTAGTTGACACATTAATAATGTAATGTAATAATTAATTAATAAATTAATGTATAATGTAACATAAAACTTATTATTTATTTGAAACATTAATAATGTAATGTAATAATTAATTAATACATTAATGTATAATGTAACATATAACTTATTATTTATTTGAAACATTAATAATGTAATGTATTAATTAATTAATGTATAATGTAACATATTAAAGAATTAATACATTAATAATGCACTTTATTAATTAATTAATATATTAGGTCATCTTCCACATAACTAATCTGTACTAGTTGTCAGAGGTAAGCTCACGATTAGTCATACTTATTAGGTATGATAAAGATACATTGTCAAAGTATCAATTCACTAATAAACTAATCCATTGATAAAGTATTAATACATTATTAAAGTTTTAATACATTAATTAGTAAAGTAATAATATGTTAATAAATACATTATTAAACTATTAATACTTTAATAAATACATTATTAAACTATTAATACTTTAATAAATACATTATTAAAGTAGTAATGCATTATTAATACATTACTAAAGTATTAATACATTAATTGAAAATGACCACAATTGACTATGGTTGACCATGACCATTGTTAACATCCCTAGAACTTCAATATGCATGACCTTCATTATGGTTGGCCTTAGTTGAGAATGGTTGACAATGGTTAGCCATGTTTGACAATTGTTATGGCTAGCCATGATCATGACTACTCATGACATTAATACATTAATGTATTAACTGATTAATTTTCGTCGGGAGGCTATGTTTGTCACATTGCGATGACAAGATATTTGTGTGACATTGCGATGACATGATATCTGCGTCATATTGTGACGACAAGATATTTGCTTCACATTGTGACGAGGGGGATATGTTTGTCACATAAGGTATTAATACATTATTAAAGTTTTAATACATAGATAAAGTAATAATATGTTAATAAAAATATTATTAAACTATTAATACTTTAATAAATACAATATTAAAGTAGTAATGCATTATTAATACATTAATTAAAAATGACCACAATTGGCAATGGTTGACCATGATCATGGTTAACTTTGGTTAACCATGGCCATTGTTAACTATGGTTGAGCATGACCATTGTTAACTTCCCTACAACTTCAATATGCATGACCTTCATTATGGTTGAACTTAGTTGAGCATGGTTGACAATGGTTAGTCAGGTTTAGAAATTGTTGTCTATAGAAGATCATGGATAGTGGTGATCATGACTACTGATGACATTAATACATGAATGTATACTATAATGTATTAATTAATTAATAGATTATTAATTAATACATTACTAACGTATTAATACATTAAAACATTAATAAAGTAGTATTACATTATTAAAGTATTAATACATTAATAATGCATTATTACATTAATGCAATGTCTAAATTAAAGTATTAATTTACATAAATGTATAATGACATTGTCTAAATTAAATGAGGTCGTAGCCTTGTCGTCACGAGGCTATGTTCGTCAGATTGCAATGGCAAGATATTTGTGTGACATTGCGATGACATTATATCTGCATCATATTGTGAGGACAAAATATTTGTTTCACAATGTGATGAGGGGGGTATGTTCTTCATAATGCGAAGACAAGGATATGTTCGTCACATTGTGTCTATAAGTCTATGGTCATCGCATAACGATGACATGATATTTTCGTCACATTGGAATGGCACAATATTTGCATCATATTGTGATGACATGATATTTGTGTCACATTGTGATGGAATGATATTTGAGTCAAAATGTAACGAGGAGGCCATGTTCATCAGAATGTGAAGACAAGCCTATGTTCGTCACATAGCCACGATAAGGCTTTGGTCCTCACATTGCAAAGATAGGATATTTTCATCACATTGTGACAACATGATATTTTCATTACATTGAGACGACATAAATTTTTTGTCAGATTGTGTCGACGAGGCTATGTTCATCACATTCCCATGACAAGGATATGTTCATCACATATAGACGAGAAGGCTATGTTCGTGAAATTGCGATGACAAGGCTATGTTCGTCACATTGCAATGAGAAGGCTATGATTGTGACATTGAAATGACAAGGGTATGTTTAGAACATAGAAACGACAAGGCTATGTTTGACACATAAAGACAATAACTCTATGTTCATCACTTTGTGACGATAGTATATTTGCATCGCATTGTGTGGACATGATGTTTTTATCACATTGGGAGGACGACACTATGTTCATCACATTGCAGGATATCTTCATCATAGTGCGACGATAAGGCTATGTTATTCATTGTGCGATGATAGGGCTATGTTCTTCACGGTATGATAATAAGGATTTGTTTGCCACGGTGCAATGATAAGGCAATGTTCATCACATTGCAATGACGAGGCTATGTTCCTCACATTGAAAAGACAAGGCTATGTTCAACACATCGTCACAACAAGACTATGTTCATCACATTGTGATGACGGGATATTTGCATCACATTACAAGGATAGGATATTTGCGTCACATTGCGATGATGAGGTTATGTGCAACAACAAGGATATATTCGTCATAGTGTGATGATAAGGCATGTTGATCACATTGTGATGGTGGGGCTATGTTCGTCACATTGGAATGATAAGGCTATGTTCAACACAGTGGAACGTTACTATGTTTTTCAGATTGTGATGCTACTATGTTCATCAGATTAGAACATTACTATGTTAGTAATTGGAATGATGCATTAATAATACATTATTAAAGTATTAATACATTAATTGTCAATGGCCATGGTTCACTATGGTTGACCATGACCAATGTTAAATTTTGTTGAACATGACCATTGTTAACTTCTCTAGAAATTCACTATGCATGACCTTCACTATGGTTGACCTTGGTTGAGCATGGTTCACAATGGTTAACCATATTTGACAATTGTTGTCTGTAGAAGATCATGGCTAGCCATGACCATGACTACGGATGACATTAATACATTAATGTATATTGTAAATTATTGATACATTAATAAAATAGTAATACATTATTAAAGTATTAATACATAAATAATGCATCATTACATTAATGTAATGTGTAAATTAAAGTACTAATTTTCATTAATGTATAATGTAACTTATTAATTAATTGATAGTTTAATAATGTATTGTATTAATTTATTAATACATTGCTAAAGTATTAATACACTAATACATTTTAATAATACATTAATAAAGTAGTAATACATTGACTTTACTAACCTTAGTAATACATTATTAGGACCTTAATGATCATACTAAAACATTAATAAAGTATTAATACATAGTCTTATTAAATAGCCTAGGTCGAACATAGCCTTAGTAAATATCCTAGGTTGCACATAGCCTTAATGCATTAATTGGGCCGATGTTATGTTCATCGCACTGCGACAAGAAGGCTATGGTTGTCACATTGCGACAATATGATATTTGTGTGACATTGCGATGACAAGATATTTTCATCATATTGTGGTGACATGAGATTTGCATCACATTTCAACAACATGATATTTGCGTCACATTGTGACGAGGAGGCCATGTTCGTCAAAATGCGACGAAAATGTTATAGTCATGGCATTTTGATATCACATGATATTTGTGTCACATTGTGATGACATGATATTTTCATCGCATTATGACGAGGAGGCCATGTTCGTCACAATGTGACAACAAGGCTATGTTTTTTCACATTGCGACGATAATTCTATGGTCGTCGCATTGCGATGACATGATATTTGTGTCACATTGTGATGAAAGGATATTTGCATCACATTGCAACACATTATGTGTTGCAACATTTGTGTGATATTGCGACATGTTCCTCACATTGCACCACATTAAATGTTCATACAACATTATTTGTTCATCATATTGTGTCACATTGCAACATTACTATGTTCGTCATGTTGCAACATCCTTTTTTGTTTGTAGTACATAGAAGGAAACTTAGAATCATAATTTTTGTAATGACATTGATAACAAACCATATTTAAATTTGTAGATGGTGAATTATACTTTTTTTAAGGACATTGAGAGTAAATCTACTTGATTTATATTGGTTCTAAGGACATTGATAGAAAATCATTTAATAATTTATACTTGTCATCATAATGTTGATAGAAAATCATTTAGAACTTTGCAAGTGATAGTTATATTATTCTAAGAACATTCATAACAAATATACTTGATTTATACATTACAAATGATGATTTATAAAGGAAATCAACTTGTTTTATACAAGCTATGAGTGTATACATTGTACCATGAAACAAGCTATGACCATTATACATCCATATATATCATTGTTATATATTTTTCATTGGTTTTATTTATCATGGGTGAGAGAATTAACAAAGAAAGTCTCCCACACATAAAAACGTTTCATTAAAACCCATATATTAAAAACAATAAATTCCACCTAAGGTTTAAACCATATTCCCAAACCATTAAAATAAACAAAAGTCTTATAACCATAACCCTAATAATTGATCGTAATATATTATTAACAAATTATTGTTGACGTGGTTAATTATTATGATTAATTAATAATTATTGTATAAAGGATGTGTATGTTATACATACATATCCTTAAAGTAACCCTGGTATGATATAACTAATTAAGTTTAATAATAATAACTAATAATAATAACTAATAATAATCACTAATAATATATTTAATAATTATCATTATTATTTATTATTAATTATTAATGTATTAGGTCTAATAACAATAAAGTAATAATAATATTTTTAATAAATATAATTATGACTAATTATGACTAATTAATAAAATTTTATTAATATTTTATTTATGAATTTAATAAAGTATTATTATAGGTTAAAGTGATTATTAATATAAAATATTATTAATAATATAAAAAATTATTATTATTATTATTATTATTATTATTATTATTATTATTATTATTATTACTAATAACTAATAATAACTAACACTACTAACACCCTTGTATATTAATAATAACTACATTAATCAAATCTAACCCTAATAATCATAACTCATATATCTTAACTTATATATTTTATTTCAATATATACCAATTAAAATATTATTAATAATATTATTATTAACTAATAATAAGACAACTAACACCCTTTATATTAATAATAACTACATTTATTAACTAATAATAACGCAACTAAAAACCTATACCTTTTATATTAATAATAACTACATTTATTAACTAATAATAACACAACTAAAAACCTAATGCATTAATATAAATTTAATCCAACTTGATACCATTAAATGCATTAATATAAAATTAATCAAGCACATAAAGAGATACCATTGAATCGTTCAATGTTGTGATATCTAATGATGATGAACTATACACGTCCTTTAACCAATAACTTTAAATTATTTTACATCTCCCCCCAAATTTAAAGGATATTTTGTATCAGGGTTCCATTGGTTGATATACACCAGGTGCCAAATTATAAAATTAATGTTATACTATAGGTCTGTATCTACACTATATAATATGTTATACACAGTTATTATGTAATATGTAATATATTACACTATGTAATATTTACACAGGTTTCTAGAGACTAGAAGAGTATTAAAGGCCATCAGTATTAAATTCAATGGTTTAATATTTACAAGTTATATAATATGTTTTACAGAGTTATTATGTAATATTTACAGAGGTTTAATATATTTTAAACGGTTATTATGTAATATGTTACACTATGTAATATTTACACAGGTTTCTAGAGACTGGAAGAGTATTAAACGCAGTCAGATTTAAACTAACATTTCCATTGAATTTACTACTGGTATTAAATTTAATGGTTTAATATTTACAAGTTATATAATATGTTTTACACAGTTATTATGTAACATGTAATATATTACATTATGTAATATTTACACAGGTTTCTAGAGACTCGAAGAGTATTAAACGCAATCAGATTTAAACTAACATTTGCATTGAATTTAATACCATAGGTTTAATGGTTTAATAGTTACACTATATAATATGTTTTACACCATTTTTATGTAATATGTAATATATTACACTATGTAATATGTAATATATTACACTATGTAATATTTACACAGGTTTCTAGAGACTGGAAGAGTATTAAACGTAATCAGATTTGAACTAACATTTCCATTGAATTTAATACCGTAGCTTCAATAGTTTAAAGGGTTCGTAACCTTGACACTCCAAAGATATCTATGTATTTAAAGAATCGTGAACCAATTTGGCCCTTTTATATTCAATAGAGCATTCAATAGGGTTTGACAGTCGGAGAAGTAATAAGACTTTTCATTTTATTAATTGTTTTAAAGGTATGCTGAGGTTTTTCAGTTTTACCATAAAACAATTATACGATTAATGGAATCCTCAACTCGCTTACCTACAATGATGATCCAATATTTCTTCAATAGCATCGATTTATTTGGTGACTATCCCACCAACCACAACGAGTGATTATTTGCCTCAACAACATTATGCCAGAAACCATGATGGAAGAGTATGTATGTCTTGAATGAGGTAATTCAATCTACATATGTGAGGTTTTAATTTTCCCTTTCTGTCTTAGATCCATTATGACTGGGAGTTGAATATATGGAAGAGAGTATAAAATAATAACCGTAAAACAATAATCTGTAAACCAAAGAGAAGGAAAAATAGAGGGCATAGAAATGCGCTCTATTACTTGTGATTTTGCGCATAAGGTTTAGTTAGAAATTTAAACTACGTGGCTTGAAAGTCATGAAGAGCATGAACTGTTAAGAACTGGTTAGCGCTGTATAGCGAAAAGTATGTTCCAAATCTACATTTGATCACATTGTATAAATACCATTCCAAATAATATACAGGAAATAAATGAAAATCAACCTCTCATCCATTTACAAGTAAACCATAACCCAACTGACATTACATTTATTAATCAAACATTTTGCGAGAGATCATTGTTTTGATCAAGATTCAAGAACAACACATAGGCCTCCGTAACGCAGAGAAGTGGATGCATGATTTAAAAATGAAGACAATATAAATGCCAGTGAATTCAGAATCAAATGTAGAACATTGCAAGCCTCTTTACGCCTCAAGAACAAGGCATAGGCCTCCAAAACGCGCACAAGTGGATGCGTGGTAAGCCTCAAGAACAAGAACAAGGCACAGGCCTCCAGAACGGGCAGAAGTGGATGCATGTTGCTGCAACTGCAAATAAAATAGTTTAATCAGTAAATAAAATCGAAAATATATCAAAATATTAAAACAATGACGTAAACTAATTAATACAAGGAATAACACAGAGTAGAAAGGGACACGTGCGCAACAGAATTAAAAATGCACACCGTCTTCATTATTAAAAATGCACAGGCTCTCCATTGATCCATAAATCACCACTCGGTAACCCATTATTAAAAATCCACAGGCTCTCCATTGATCCAGAACGCACAGAAGAGGATGATGCTAAGCCTCAAGAACAAGACACAGGCCTCCACAACGGGCAGAAGCGGATGCATGTTGCTGAAGCAAATAAAATAGTTTAATCAGTAAATAAAATTGAAAATATATCTAAATATTAAAATAATGAGGTAAACTAATTACTGCAAGGAATAACACACAACGCACAGAAGTGGATGCATGCTAGGCCTCAAGAACAAGACAGAGGCCTCCACAACGCGCAGAAGTGGATGCATGTTGCTGAAGCAAATAAAATAGTTTAATCAGTAAATATAAAATTGAAAATATATCTAAATATTAAAATAATGAGGTAAACTAATTACTGCAAGGAATAACACAGAGTCGGAAGGGACAAGTGTGCAACAGAATTAAAAATGCACATGGTCTCCATTATTAATGCATAGGCTCTCGATTGATCCATAACTCACCACCTCTCTCCATTGATCCATAACATACCACCTGGTAACCCATGCTTGACAGAAAGAGAAATGTGTGCAGACCCCTCTCCCTTCAACAATTTGACTTGTAAAGTCTACAAAGGTATACATAGCCTACCCCCCTCTGGATTTGAACCTGTGACCTCTTAAGAGAAAACACATGTTCTTAACCATTAGGCCCAAGCTCCAACATTTAAAACACATGGTGGCATCAACATCCCCTTAAGGAGGGAGAACACACAGAGTGGTATTTGAAACACAAGTTAAATGTAGCATCAACCACAATGTTATGGTTTACATTCCACTAATCACAAGTTCCAAGTTATTTCAAAATGTAAAAAGTTAATTAAGATGAAAATGTTAAAACTAATCTTGGTTGTATTTGTATAAATATACTTCGTGGAAATTAAAAACATGATTTAGTAATTTCTTAATCCTAAAAAGTAAATGTAAAAAAATAAACAAGTTGAACAGATGCATTTAAAAATGTGAGGAAGTTATCAACATTAAATCTTATTCATTGATTTGAGTAAGACAAAGAAAATACAGACATCTTCAATTTTTCAATTTTTGACCATAAAATTAGGATTTGTAATTAAAATCTTGATTAAACCATCAATTCTGATAGGGATACGCGCATATATATATATAAAACAATTGCTTGTTTGCTATATATATCACAATTGCTTGCTTTCAACGTTAGCAGAAGCAATAACACGCACTAAGGAAATCATAGTGTATAATACACACAAGAAAAAAAACATAGCCATCTGCTTGATTAGATAGTATCACAAACTGTGGGTACTAAGGACAACGTGTTCCTTCCGGTGTCATAAAGTATATGGTAATTTTTCAGTTGGAAATTACCAAATATGGACATCCCATTACTCGGTAACATTGCAAGGCAGATTACACCACTGCTGTCAACGTATATGTAGTTCTCTTTAAGCAAATCGTAATTTGCTCCGTTGAAGTGGAAAGTTATAGTGGGAAAGTTTGGACTTGAAGAGACAGATTGTTTTCCATAGCAGAGGTCCAGTCCGATGCTAGACCCATCGGCCTGGGGGAGTTTAATCCACAAGATTAAGGATTTCTTTACAAGATCATAACCATCCTGTTCCAATATGTGACAATCGTTCCAAAGTTTATTATTTAAGATCAAAAGTACGAACATGGATATTCGATAATTTACCATAAACGTTGATTCGTCTAGCTAAATATAATTGAAAGTTGGCTGCCAGCTGCTTAGAAGAATAGGAGTCGAACTAACAGTCTTGGCATTCAAGCTAGCAATCTGACCTAGAAACAAAGGGTTGGATTTGAAAGGAGAATCATTAACAGAGACGAGGCAGTAAGAAAACTTATTACCCACTAACGAACCAAGTTGTGAGATGAAAGATAGAGTTCCTCGTCCGAAGCCTAGCCTACTGATCCACCTCCTTGGCTGAAGCCATTTCCTTCATTGTCATGGCCGCAAGCAAACGCAACATGGGGAAGTGACTGAGAAGAAAGGGTAAAGGTCTAGTATGAAAGGATTCCCTCCGCCGAGGAGTAGTCACCATAAGTATACAAGCATTCACACTTTGTACTAGTGCAAGAAAAGGTTGGAAGAGCGTGGCACATAGAGCTTTTGCATGTGACCATACCGTGAGTGGAGGACTAGGAATGATAAAATATTGGAGTTCGCTGCTTATAGAAATTAGTGATAAATTGTGAAGCAAAGAGAAAATGCAGAGAGAAAGATAGAACAGAAAATAGTATATTCAAATGTATGAAGAAGAGAAGTGAAATTTGAGGAAGTTACAATGCAATGGGAGATGGCTGAGCTAAATAGGCTCAAGCAAGACAAAAATAGAAAGTACAGCTGGCCAGGACAGCTGGCAGTGTACAGTCAGACTGTTGAGGTTACATTATATTTAACACTCCCTCTTAAATTCAACAGTTACAAACATCAGCACTGATTATGCCTAAGTGTTGTCTCTGAAAATCAAAAACTGACTTTCCTAGTGACTTTGTAAAGATATCAGCAAGCTGATCTCTAGAACCACAGAATTGTAGTGCAATATCCCCAATGAAAATGAGTGTCAATGTGTTTACTTTTCTTGTGAAACACATGATTTTTGGATAAAGCAATTGCTGATGTATTATCACAGAAAATAGGAGTTGGATCCTTTTCTGTATGTGACATATCTTTCAATATTCTTCTCAGCCACACAGCTTAACAAGAAGCTGAGGTAGCAGCTACATACTCTGCCTCTGCAGAAGATATTGAAACAATTGGTTGCTTCTTTGATGCCCATGAGATTAGGTTCGTGCCCAGTTGAAAAACATGTCCAGATGTGTTTTTCCTGTCATCTAGGCTGCCTGCAAAATCACCGTCTATGTAACGAGAAAGTTGATTACTATCAAATTTAGTGTACCATAAGCCGAAATTGAGAGTTCCTGCAACATATCTCAAAATTTGTTTCGCCATTTTCCAATGAGAATCTTTGGGTGATTCCATGAATCTAGAAACAAAGCTGGCTGCATACATAATGTCAGGCCTAGTTGTTGTAAGATACAACAAACTGCCTACTAAAATTTTGTACAAAGTAGAGTCCACTGTAGAACCTTCATCATTCTTGCTCAATTTTGTGCCTAGTGGTATGGGAGTTTCCGCTAGATTGCATTTTTTCATGCGAAATCTTTTGATGATGTCTGTTGCATACTTTTGCTGACAGACAAAAATGTCTTTGGTTGATTGATTAACCTCAATCCCTAAAAAATATTTCATTATGCCAAGATCTGTCATCTCAAACTCAGATTGCATGGCATGTTTAAAATCTATTAACTCAAGATTTCATGTATAGATCATGTCATCAACATATAAACATACAATTAAAATTTTACCGTGCTGATCTGTTTTGGTGTAAAGAGTTGGCTCATTTTGGCTTCTGCTGAAACCACTTTTGATCAGATAAAAGTCAATTCTGTTGTACCAAGCTCTTGGAGCTTGCTTTAAGCCATACAAGGCTTTCTTAAACCGATATACTTTGGCTGGGTGGTCTTGGAATTCAAATCCAGGTGGCTGATCGACATAAACTTCTTCTTCTAAGAAACCATTCAAGAATGTTGACTTGACATCCATCTGGTATACTTGTCATTTGTGTTATGCTGCTATGGCCAATAGAGTCCTTACGGTGTCTAATCTTGCTACTGGAGCAAAAGTTTCACCATAATCAGTACCAAGTTGTTGTGAAAATCATTTGGCAACAAGTCTTGCCTTGTTCTTTTCAATCTACCATTTTTCATTGAGTTTAGTTTTGTAAACCCACTTGACACCAATACTCTTCTTGTGTCTTGGCAAATCAACAAGATCTCATGTCTTGTTCTTCTCAATGGAGTCAATTTCTTGGTTCATGGCTTGAACCCAATGTGGCTCCTTAGCTGCTTCCTTAAAGGATGTAGGTTGACATGACATTAAAGCAAAAAGGTTGTGTTGTTCAAAGTCATTCAACTGCTGATGGATTTCTCTCAAACTTCGAGTTCTCTGATTTTGTGGTTCAGAGAATGATTATCTGCTAGAAGTTGAGTTATCCTGAGAATTTTCAGGTTGCTTTTGTACTTGCAATCTTGGAAGAAAAGTTTGAGGTACTTGTTGTCCTAAATTTTCTGCATTTCAGAACTTGGCAATAATGGATTTAGACTGTCCATTTGTTGATTTTCTGAATCATTCCAGAATTGATTTTCCAGAAATTTTACATCTCTGCTGAGAATCAGTTTCTTGGCGATTGGATTGTAAAGCCTGTAAGTTTTAGATGTTTCACTATATCCAGTGAAAATACATTTCTCACTTTTATCATCAATTTTCTTCCTTAATTCGGAAGATATGTGAGCGTATGCTATGCATCCGAATGTCCTTAGATGCGCTACATTGAGCTTTGTCCCACTCCATGCTTCTTGAGAAACTTTCATCTTTAGACTTGTGGTTGGTGATCTATTCAGGAGATAAATTGAGCATGCTATTGCTTCAGCCCAAAACCTATTTGACAAACTTTTCTCTTTGAGAAGTGTTCTTGCCATATTCATTATTGTCTGGTTTTTCCTTTCAGCCACTCCATTCTGTTGTGGAGTATATCTGGCTGTTGTTTGCATGATAATGCCTTGTGATTTGCAGAAATTTGCAAATTCTCTGGAGTTGTATTCTCCTCCTCCATCTGACCTGAGTGCTTTGATATATTTGCCACTCTATTTTTTAGCTTCTGCCTTGAATTCTTTGAATTTTTCAAAAGTTTCAGACTTGTGTCTGAGAAAATAGATCCATATTTTTCTGTTGAAATCATCAATAAACATTAGAAAGTAAAAACTTCCACCTATTGACTCTGTTTGCATTGGTCCACATAGGTCAGTGTGAACAAGTTCAAGATGTTGTTTGGCTTGAATGGAAGACTGTGGAAAACTAGTTCTCTTATGTTTTCCAAGTATGCAAGACTCACATGGGGGAATTTGCTCTTTAAAGATAGGTAGACCTTTGACCATGGAGTTTTTCTGAAGAAAACTTAAACTCTGAAATGGTAGATGTCCAAATATTGTATGCCAAACCATTGTTTCATTCAGGGTTGATGCACTCTGTGCATATGGTTGACTCAGATTTGCAGTTCTGAGGGTAAGGGGAAACATCCTATTTGGAGTCATATGGATTTCATAAATTAATTTTCTGCTAGGTTTTTTATCATAAATTTTGCAAGATGCTCCCTCAAAAAGTACCTTATAGCCATCTTCAATGAGTTATCCTACACTTAACAGGTTATGTTTCAGATCTGGAACATGATAGACATTGTATATGTCTTTCTTTACATTTTGTTTAGTAAGAATAGGAACAGTCTGTTTTCCTTGAACTTTGACTAAGTAATCATTTCCAAGTGTAATGTTAGATGAGATTGAAGAATCAATGCATGAAAGTAATTCTTTGTTACCTGTCATGTGATTGTTGCATCCACTGTCCAGCAACCAGATATCTTTAGATTGTTCTTCAGTCTTGTGGCACGAAAGAAACATACCTCTTGAGTTTTCTCCCATGTGATTTGACACATGTGTTCTGCCTGAAAGTTGATCCGTTTGCTTCTTCCTGCATTCAGATTCATAGTGCCCATACTTTTTGCAGTAATAGCATTGTATGCTTTATTTCTCATTTGATCTTCTCCCTCTGCCTCTTTGAGGCTGGAAATTCTGATGTTGATTTTGTTGTTGTTGTCTTTGACCTTGAAAATTTTGATTCGGATATTGTTGTTTGTTACCTCCACTGGAGTAAGGGTAACTTTGATTGCTCCCTCTCCCTTGGTGACCCCTGCTTCTTCCTCTGTCTCTCCCTCTGCTGAAGGAGAGTTGAGTTTTGAAAGCATCGGAGATTGACTCATCTGTGAGATGCAGTCTGGTTTCATGTGTCACGAGAGAACCAATTAGTTCATCTGTTGGAAAACTTGACAGATCCTTGGATTCAAGGATTGTTGTGACAACCATTTCAAATTTATTGGGTAAACTTCTGAGGATTTTCTCAACAATTCGTTGATCAGTGATGGTTTCACCAATCAGTCTGATCTGGTTCACGATTCCCATGACTCTGGTCATGAACTGATCCACATTTTCGGACTCTATCATCCTTAGAGTCTCGAATTGCATCCTCAAGGTCTGCAGTTTAACTGTTTTGACCCTGTCATTTCCTTGATAAGAAGATTTAAGGATGTCCCAGGCTTGTTTGGAAGTACTAGCGCCTGTGATTTTCGAAAAAATCGAGTCATCCACAGAATTTTGAATCCAGAATTTCGCTTTATTTTCTTTGTTCCTCGGTGTTGCCTGAGCAATTCGCTGTGGATTTGTCATGGTAGACTGGGCTGCTGGATCTGGTTCCACATATCCAAGATCCACTGGTTCCCAGCACTCTTGTGCTTGCAAGAAGGATCTCATCCGAAGAGACCAAAACTCATAATTCTTTCCAAGTAGAATCGAACCCTGAGTTGGTCCTATATTGCTAGATGACGCCATAATTATTTTTATTTTTATTTTTAAAATTTGCAGTGAAAACAGAGGGGAATTTTCGTATTTTACCTCCGTTCGCCGAAACGTCGATTTGTCAATGGCCGAAAAGAGATTATCGGCCTTGAATTGGCCTTAGTCACCGTGCAATGTGACCACACGCCTTAATGTTAAAGTGCTACGGGCTTTTCGTGTTTTTTGCCTTTCAAATTGTTGAAATGCGAAATTTCCTTTTGGACGATTTAATGGTCCAGATCTTCTTGTGATCTGATGGTCCAGATCTTATCGGGATATCGTGAATCAGGACTTCGTGAACCCTGATGACGAGCTCTTCTGACTCCTCGATTCCCCGATCTCCGATTTATCGATGGCGCTTTCCTTTTGGGAAATTTCCCGATTCCTTTGATTTACGCCACGTGTCCCAACAGATGGACGGCTCAAGTCTGCTTCGGGGGTTTCCCCGTGGCGATTCCTGATCCCTTGTTTTGACAAGATGACGTCAGTTGGGCCCCACAATGGAGCTTTCCTCCTGTCGGGATTTCGAACTTCGCAGTTCTGAAATGCTCATGCTTCTTGTCCTCAGGATTCACGATTTGCCGAATCCCGATGTGCCGATGGACTCTCCTCTTTCGCAACTTTTTCGAGTCCTTGGATTTATGCCACGCATCCCCTCAAGATGGACGGTCCGCATCATTTCACGGTTTTGCGACTTGCGACGACAAAGTTTCTGTCAACTTGAGAACTCTAGTTACTGAAACGTCGACGGTTTCCTTGATGTTCGCCACGTGTCCAAACAAATGGATGGCTGAGATCTGATCGCTATTTCGGGAATTTCAATTTCGCGAGTTTCAAACTTGTGTTGTGATGGTCTTTCAAAACTGCAAACTCTGAAATGTCGGTTTGACGGCACTCATATCTACTGCCACTTGTCCTCTGAGATGGATGGCTCACAATCCTCTCGGGATTTCGCGATATCGCGTATCGGAGTTTTTGGAGTGTAATCGCCTTTGTACGTCCAACTCTCGATTACCGATTCTGCAATGGGATAAGATCGACGGCTCACAATCTTTCTTGATTCAACGGTCCAGAATGACTCATGATTTCGCGATTCGCGAATTCTCACGACATGTCTTATGACCTTTACACCTTGCGAGTCAGCAAAATGCTGAGATCTCACCACGTGTCTCTTGATGAATGGTCCAGATGACATTGGGACTTCACAGGTCAAAAAATTCCTTGGCGCTGCAGACGATTAAACCTCGTACACTTTCTCATTGAGCCAACGGTTGTCGGTCCTTTGCGCAAGATCTGACGGCTGAATGTAATGACCCTAATTGGATACATGTTTAAAGATTATAAAGTAAAATCAATTAAAAGAAATTAATTATGGTTAACTGAGTAATAATTCAAACTACAGATCACATTTAATGACCTGTGAAATAAAATTAAAAGATCAATGAAAAATGATATAAAAATGGTGGCGTATGCAGAGAAGGATAGCCATGGATCCTGAGAAGATAAAACATTAACTCATGACGAAGGACGGGGGACGGAGGGTGGTTGAAGGAGTAAGTGCGTGAGTCGGCAGGGAGGAATAAG
>ML779063.1:223368-241315 GCA_009831015.1 Picea engelmannii | reverse complement strand
ATAAAAATGGTGGCGTATGCAGAGAAGGATAGCCATGGATCCTGAGAAGATAAAACATTAACTCATGACGAAGGACGGGGGACGGAGGGTGGTTGAAGGAGTAAGTGCGTGAGTCGGCAGGGAGGAATAAGGGACGGGAAGAGGGGGATGTGTGCACCATTCGACGAGGGATGGATGTTGCGCACTGTGTGGCTGGAGAACGATTGTGTTTTGCCGTGAGCAGAGATTCTGTATTGGCTGTGAGCCTGCGATATTTTGTGGATTGTTGGCTTGCTGTGAGCAAGGAACAGAGTGTTCTGGACTGTGACTTTTGATCAGGGGAGGCATCGAGTTGTTGGAGGTTTTGGGCACGGAGGAACAGGATATCCGTAGATATCCTGGAGCTAGGTAGTTTTCCTAGTTGGCAGGGAGGACAGTTGTTTTGGGCAGTTATTTTCCTGTTTGTGGCAGGGTTGATCTGTGTAGCAGGGAGCAGAAAGGCAACAGCAAAGCAAAGAGGCAACAGAAATTAGCATCAGATCCAAGTACTTGTTAAGTTATGTATTTATTTCATACTGTAAATCATTTAGTATTTATTGATAAATCCAAGTTACTGAAGTTGTTGTTATAAAAGTAAACATTATGTTATGAAGTTTTGTTTCAGTTTATTTTCTTAAAATGATTAGGAAACTTAATGATGTTTAGAAATATATGGGCATTACATATGGTATCAGAGCGTCTTAGTTCGAAATCTGGGGCCTAAGGGTCGAAACCCGGAGTGTTAACTCCAGCCACGCTTAACCTGTAAGAGATACACGTTCAGTTTGACTAAATGGGACTAATACATGATACATATGGTATCCAAGCTATTGAGCACAGAAAAGAGAAGTCATAGCTTAAATTTTCCTTGAACAATGCTATTAATGAAGTTTCGGGTAGAATAGACACCTGAAACCGATGAAAATGTCGTGGGAAGCTTCTATTGAAGGCTTGAAACTGGTAAGATTCAATGACTACACGATCCATACTAAATAAAATGCAAAAAGACATTTGCGGGACCTTGAAAAGGCCTATTTCACCTCGAACTTACCTAAATGAGGAACTGCCAATGCACAGCCGAAAATGGAAATTTAGAAGACTCGTATGGTGTGGGAATAGTGAAACTAGTTGCTTGTATTAGCCTCGGTGAATTTTAAATAATGTAAAATCTCATGAACATTAGGCCAATATAAATTTTAATCATGCCAAAGAGAGAAATTTTACACCACGTAGAACTAATCATTATTCCGAAGGAGAGTTGTCTGTTACACGGGAGAACGGATCTGCACTGTCAGATCTCAGACGAAATCTCGTCAGCCGTCAGATCTAGAAAAGTTGCGCGGGATTTAAGCCCCAGCGTGCATAGGAGGAGTCTCGGAAGAGTCATCGGGGTTTTGTTAAGTCTGAGAACCAAGACCTTGTGGTTCTCGAAATCCCGAGAGTCAATCTGAGCCATCCGTTCACACGGGACAGGTGTTGGAGATCCAGAGCAAGTCGACATATTGGCCATCGGAAAATCGGAGTTCCTGAAGACAAGGAATTCAAGACATCGTAAGTCCCGAAACCCCGAGAGTCAACCAGGACCGTCCATCTACGTGGACAGGTGGCAAAGGATCGGGCGCCATCGGGGTTTTGTTCATCGGAGAATCGGGGGTTCCGGTGACAAGTGGTTTATGCATTGAGAATTCATGATCCGTGAAAACCCCGATGAGTGGGGGCCAGTTGTCATAACAGCAGAGGAGAAGGACAAAGGCATAGTGGAGGCCAGCTGTCAGTCATCCGGGGAGTCGGGATATCGAGGTTTTCGAGGGCATAGAATGCTCGCATGAGGAAACCGCGATCCGCGATTTCCCGACGGCAATCATGAACCGTCCATCGGAGAGGACGTGTGGCATGAGATCTTCAAGAGTCGGTGTTTTGGGGCATCGGAGTATTCAAAGGTGAAGAATTCGTGCAACAGCAAATCGCGATCCGCGATTTCCCGATGAGATCTGAGCCATTCACTTCGAGGACGCGTGTCAGAGGATCCCGAGGAGTCGGGGTTTGGCATATCGGAGTTTCTGGGGTTGTGAAACTCATGCGCAATGGAATCGCGATCCGTGATTTCCCGACGCGAGAACGGAGCCGTTCGATTGGAGGGACACGTGTCCCAGAATCTGAAGGTGTCGGGATTCGGTATTTCGAGGCTTCAGCATACAAAGGAACTGATGCTTTGGAAATCATGATTTCGCGATACCCGATAGAGCTCACACGTGCATCGGGGATCAGGGAATCGGGAATCCTAAGGACATGCGCGCATTGACATCGCAAACGCCGAAACGTCGAAATCTCGATAAGGTGACACAAGGCCACGATTACGGAGGCGGTCGTGTGGACCAAGCTCGTAGCAAAGGGGGCTAACGGAAAAGGGCCCATCAGGAAGTTGAGCACAAAATCCCGATAGGAAAATATGTGGCCAAGGAATTGTGAACACGGTCATATAGACCAAGGTATAGTCAATAAGGGGCTAGCTCTTAGAAACTGAGCCCATCGCGAATCGGGAATTGGAGAGGTAAGGGGATCGTGACAGCGAAAAGTCTGAAACCCCGAACTCTGATACAGAGTCGGGAATAAGCCACGGTAGGCACAGGGGTCGTTACGAGGGAAGATAAGGTTGTGGATTGGTGCATTTGACAGTGAATCCCGAGGGGATTTGAAGGGCCACTTCGGCTCAGATGAGGGGAGCTTGAGGAAACCAAACAAGCACGTGGAACCCAGGCGTGCCCGAATCCTTGGGTGCTCGTTTAGTCGTTTTTTTTTATTATTATTTATTGTAAATTGTTAGAAATATTATAAAATAAAATAAATTAATTAGTATAAATAAAATATATATAGATAGGAATGAGTTAGTATAAATTAAAATAAAGTTAAATTGGATTAAATTAATGTAAATAATAATTTTAATTTAATTATTTTATTGAGTGTAGGGTTAGTCTACCTTAAAGTTCGATGTTAACCAAGATTAGATGCTTAATCCTAACCCAAACCAAGCCAATTCCCCTGATGGAGTAATGTCTGTTTACAGACAAGTAAAGAAAACTTACGCCTAACCCTGTTTCTAAGTTTAAGTAGCACCCATTTGAAACGTCCTTGAACTCACCCGAATAACTTTGGGATGATCCAGGTTAAGTCATACAAGATGGCCAGGACTCGAAGGGGTCGAGGAAGGGGAGCGTCGTCACGGGCACCGTCGACGCCACCCACACCATCAACACCACCGACACCACCATCACCACCACCACCATCACCCGAACTAGCCCTCATACTGCGCTCGTTGGAGGCCATTAACGAGACTTTAAAGGGGCGCCAACCAGCAGGGACTGAAGTGGAACCCCCACCATCTGGAACGGGTAATCCAGAAGCATCAAGGAACTCAAGGGGAGAATTTCCACCTGAAGACATCACAAGAGAGTTGCAGAAGATCAAACTTCTGAAGTTTGCCCGGGGTCGCGCCAGTGAACGCGCGGAAGAATGGTTGGAAGGCAAGACCAGGTGTTTTTCCTTAAGGGACTATGCATCCAATTCAAAAGCAAAGATTGCAATTTTCCAGTTAAGAGATAGCGCTTTGAACTGGTGGGGCAACTTAGAAAGACAACTACACCTTACCCCAGACACAGTATCTTGGGAACTTTTCGAGGAGAGGTTTCAAAGGAAATATCTACCAGCATATTATGAGGAACAACAAGTAGGGGCATTTCATGCCCTAGTCCAAGGAAACAGAACTGTAGAAGAATATGAGATCAAGTTTATGGAACTGGTCAAGTATGTTTCGTATATGGACAATGACCAACGACAGGAGGAGCGCTTCGTTTATGGATTGAACCCAAAGATCAGAGCTATGGTAAGGATGTGGAAACTGTCTTCAGTGGTGGATGCAGTAGAAAATGCGCATTACGTGGAAGAACACATGAACTTAATAGGGGGTACAAGGTCATCATTTCCACATCGCCCTGGATTCGTAGGAAATACCCCGAGGACATATCCCAGGGGAGGGGGCTCAAGGCCGCCACCTTATGGTAACAGACTCGTGCCAAGGACAGTAGCTGCAGGGGTTTCAATGGAAACTAGTGTAGCATCTCGTTCATCGCCAATGGTGCAGACAGGTCCACGACCATCTCAAGGAACAGCTAGTAGGGGCAGGGGTTCCAGGGTAAGGAACTCGTTTAGGAATCAGTCACATAACAGTGCACCGGTTCAATCTCGTATTGCCTGTTGGAGATGCGAAGGACCCCATTACGAATGGGACTGTCCAGAGTTACAATCAGGGTTTGTGCATAGAGAAGGAAAGGCACCAATGGGGAGGTCAAGTGGCGACCATCATATTTACACAGCGGTTAATAACCGCCAGGCCGAACATCAATCCACCGTGGTGGAGTCATCAGGTACGCTAAATCATATTAATGTTAAGATTTTGTTTGATTCCGGTGCGACAGATAGTTTCATTTCACCATATTCATTAGAAAAGAGTGGGCTGGCAGCCTACGAGCACGATGACTTTAAACAAGTCGAGATGGCTTCGGGGGAAAAACAAGTTGTAGGACCTAGTGTCGATAATTGTATAGTAGACCTAGGAGTGTGCACTACCAGGTTGAAGGTGTACGTCACTTCTCTTGGGGCGTATGACCTAATCATTGGAATGGATTGGTTAGCAGCTCATCGAGCTTTGGTAGATTGTTTCGCAAAGAGGGTGCTTTGTATTGATGATGAAGGAAGACCAATAGAGATCCAGGGTGTGCAGAGAAAAGTGTCATTACACTTTATATCAACTATGAAGGTCAAAAGGTGCTTGAGGCAAGGGTGTTGACTGTATGTAGTGGAAGCAATAGGTGAAAGGAAAGGACCCTCATTAGATCAGTATCCGGTATTGTCAGAATTTCCAGATGTTTTTCCAGACGAGTTACCAGGGTTACCTCCTGAAAGGGAGCTTGATTTTACTATTGAGCTTAAACCTGGTGTAGAACCAATATCCAAGACTCTGTATCGAATGACGGCGCCGGAACTTTGTGAATTGCAAATGCAGTTAAAGGAGTTACTAGACTTGGGGCTAGTAAGGCCCAGTGTCTCACCTTGGGGCGCACCGGTAATTTTTGTAAAGAAGAAGGATGGATCCTTACGACTGTGTATAGACTACAGGGACTTGAACCGTGCTACAGTGAAAAATAGGTACCCAATGCCGCGAATAGATGACCTCTTCGATCATATGAAAGGAGCAGCGATATTCTCAAAGATCGATTTGCGATCTGAATATCATCAGTTAAGGATTAAGGAAGGTGATATCCCAAAAACTGCCTTTCGGACTCGGTTTGGACATTACGAGTTTGTTGTAGTACCTTTCAGATTGACCAATGCGCCAGCAGTATTCATGAGCCTCATGAACGGCGTATTCCGGAAGTACTTAGATCGTTTTGTACAAGTTTTTCTGGATGACATTCTCATCTATTCCAGGAATGAAAGAGAACATGAGGAACACTTGCGAATAGTGTTGTCTTGCCTTAACGAGAACAAATTGTATGGGAAGCTATCGAAATGTTCCTTCTTCCAGAAAGAGATCCACTATTTAGGTCATATCATTTCAGGCGAAGGAATCTCGGTGGACCCAGAAAAGGTAAAGTCCATTATGGAATGGCCAGTGCCGAGAAACGCACATGAGGTGAGGAGATTCATGGGGCTAGTGGGTTATTACCGAAGATTTGTGGAAGGATTCTCAAAAATAGCGAAACCCATCACCACTTTGCAATGCAAGGGAGTCAGGTATGAATGGACAGAAGAATGTAATAGTGCATTCATTGAGCTTAAGAGGTTACTAACTAGTGCACCAATTCTACGAGTTCCAGATATGAGAAAGGACTTCATGGTCTGCACGGATGCCTCGAAACAAGGATTGGGGGTCGTGCTAATGCAGGATGGAGGAGTAATAGCTTATGCGTCAAGAAAGTTGAAGAAGCACGAGGAGTTATACGTGACTCATGATTTAGAGTTGGCAGCTGTAATGCTAGCTTTGAAACTTTGGAGACACTATCTTGTGGGGCAAAATTTTGAACTCAAAATGGACCATCAGAGCTTAAAACATCTCTTCACTCAAAGAGATCTGAATGTCAGGCAAAGGCGATGGAGTGAGTTTATGAGTGATATGATTTTGGTATTTCGTACATAAAGGGAAAGGAGAATGTGGTCGTGGATGCCTTGAGTAGGAGACCACGTATATTCTCCTTGATAACCTTAAAGGTCAGTCTGAGGGAACATGTGTTGGCACAACTACTAGGAGATAGTTGGTATTTAAAGGTTACTTCAAACCTCCAGAGTAGGAGATATTTAGAACCAAAGTATGAAGGATATAATCTAGAAACAGACGGATTGTTAAGATATCAAGGAAGGATGTATATCCCGGAGAATGGGGATATTAGAAGCATCATACTGAAGGAAGTCCATTGATCACTTTATCGTGCGCATCCGAGTGTGAAGAAGATGTACGCAGAGATGAAGAAACTCTTCTTTTGGATAGGCATGAAGTGCGATGTAGTCCATTTCGTCGTCGGATGCCTAGAGTGTCAACAAGTGAAGGCCGATCACCATCACCCGGCAGGCCTCCTACAACCACATGATGTTCCTATGTCCAAGTGGGAAGTCATTTCAATGGATTTTGTTGTAGGGTTACCACTCACGTCTCATCGACACAATGCCATTCTTGTAATAGTGAATAAGTTAACCAAGAGTGCTCATTTCATTCCGGTTAGAGACACTTACGATGTTACTGATGTGGCACGAGTGTTCATAAGCGAGGTTATTCGTTTGCACGGGATACCAAAGAAGATTATTTCAGATAGGGACTCCAGATTCACTTCTAGATTTTGGACAAGCTTACAGTCAACGTTGGGGACTCAGTTGAACTTAAGCACAGCTTATCATCCTGAAACAGATGGGCAAACAGAGAGAGTAAATCAAGTTATGGAAGACATGCTTAGGATGTATGTAATGGATAATCAAACCCAATGGGAGAAGTACCTACCTTTGGTAGAGTTTGCCTATAATAACAATTATCATAGTTCCATCGGAATGCCACCATACGAAGCTTTGTACGGAAAGCCATGCAGAACACCATTGAGTTGGGATAGACTAGAAGACCGAGTAACAGTTGGGCTAGAATTGATTCAGGAAATGGAGGAACAGGTGATTCGGATCAGGCAGAGACTAAAGGAAGCTCAGGATAGACAGAAAAGTTATGCAGATGCACACAGGACCGACCGAAGTTATGAAGTGGGGGACCAAGTTTTCCTCCATATCAAGCCTAATAAGAGTACCATACGGTTCGGGAAGGGGACAAAGTTGTCACCACGGTTTATTGGGCCATTTAGGGTCCAAGACAAAATTGGAACCTTTGTCTATCGTCTCGTACTGCCACCCCACTTGCATAAAACTCATAATGTATTTCATGTATCTGTTTTACATCATTATGTTGCTGATGAATCACATAAACTAAATTGGAAAGAATTGCAGGTATCGGACGTGGGAACCCTCACGGTCGAACCGTTACGCATATTGGACCATAGAGTCCGACAGCTCAGAAACCGTTTGGTAGACCAAGTTAAGGTCCAGTGGGACAAGTATAGTCCCAGATCTACTACTTGGGAGGACGCCAAGACACTACGGCGAGACTATCCATCTATGTTTTGACCACCTCGAGAACGTGTTTCTCGAAGGAGGGGTGTAGGTAACACCACCTTTTTGACTTAGACAGCCAGGATTACCTGAGGCCTATACACTTTATTTCCTAGTCACAGTGAAACTATTAAGTGACATATTTAAACTTTAAACTTATGAACAGTAATGAATGTTTAAGCGTTATTGATGATGATGCATGTAATGCGATCTATTATGTGAATGAAAATTTTATGAATGTTTAAATGCTATTGATGATGATGTATATGATGCAACATTTTGTGAGAAAGAGAAATTGTGGAATGTTTAATGATGGTGGATACGATGAAATCTATTTTGGTAAATGATAATCTTGTGAATGTGTAAAGAGTGTGAATTATGGGATGTTGTGAAATCTAATTCAAATTGGAAAACTTTGATATTAATGTATTGGTACGGGATACCAAATTGAAATGAGGAAAGTATGCAATTATATGATGATAATGCATAGAAATATATAGGTTTGTGTTGCAAACTAATCTGCAGGTTATGAGCTATGAAATAGCCAAGTGATAAGGGTGATGAAAGTGGATATCAGGACCACTAACTGCAAAACATTATGGTATGAATAATGTGTGTGAAATTATATTGATTTGGATGCATTGCGGTGATATGTGGACTAGTGCATGATTACGCTATGATTTTGATGCTAACACTACCCAAAACCAAATAAACGATGACAAAACCTCCAGCAACACAGTGCCCCTGTGTGTTCCATTATAGGGTGTTGACCCTGGTACTATTAGGAGGGGTGGAGGCATTTCCCACCGTGTATCCTCCATTATAGGGTGTTGACCCTGGTACTATTAGGAGGGGTGGAGGCTTTTCCCACCGTGTATTCTCTGAAACCTGAAGTCCTAGGAGGACGGTGCTGGTTCACGCTCCCCAAGATGTGTGATGAGGAATGTCAGTTGCCTGCTAGGGAAGCTTGGTTGAGATAGCGACACTTCCACTTACGGGTTCTATTTGTAGTTAGGTCAGTATAGATGACGCTCCAAGATATTCTAGCAGAGGACAGATAGGAATGGAGTTGGAAGTAGGTTAGGGAGGAAGGATGAGTAGAATAGTTGAGACTATATGGGGATCTGTCTTGTGGTGGGATTTGATGAAGAAAAATGTGTATATATGAATATTCATTATTATGTAACTGAACCACAGTTGTTTAAAATAAATTATTGAGTCGGATCCTTGTGATTAAAGAATTTCTCTAACAATTGATGGACTGTTGTCTTTTATAAAAGACTAGTCTTGCTGATTGGATTGAATGTATACATAAATTACTAAAGGATGACAGTTTGAATATTAGTACATGCACGAGACTTGCATGTACTAGCTACACATGCATTTCTTGTACATATACACTAGTATGTATGAGCTTTCTTGACTTACTTACTGATAATGTCAGCTACTTGTTGTGAATGTGTGAACCATGTCATTTTTCTTTGTACCATCAGACACCTTAAACTTCGAGACGAAGTTTCTTGAAGGGTGGGTGTATGTAACGACCCTAATTGGATACATGTTTAAAGATTATAAAGTAAAATTAATTAAAAGAAATTAATTGTGGTTAACTGAGTAATAATTCAAACTACAGATCACATCTAATGACCTGTGAAATAAAATTAAAAGATCAATGAAAAATGATATAAAAATGGTGGCGTATGCAGAGAGGGATAGCCATGGATCCCGATAAGATAAAACATTAACTCATGATGAAGGACGGGGGACGGAGGGTGGTTGAAGGAGTAAGTGCGTGAGTCGGCAGGGAGGAATAAGGGACGGGAATAGGGGGATGTGCGCACCATTCGACGGGGGATGGATGTTGCGGATTGTGTGGCCAGAGAACGATTGTCTTTTGCCATGAGTAGAGATTATGTATTGGCTGTGAGCCTGTGATATTTTGTGGACTGTTGGCTTGCTGTGAGCAAGGAACAGAGTGTTCTGTACTGTGACTTTTGATCAAGGGAGGCACCGAGTTGCTGGAGGTTTTGGGCACGGAGGGCCAGGATATCTGTAGATATCCTGGAGCTAGGTAGTTTTCCTAGTTGGCAGGGAGGACAATAGTTTTGGGCAGTTATTTTCCTATTTGTGGCAGGGTTGATCTATGTAGCAGGGAGCAGAAAGGCAGCAGCAAAGCAAAGAGGCAACAGAAATTAGCATCAGATCCAGGTACTTGTTAAGTTATGTATTTATTTCATACTATAAATCATTTAGTATTTATTGATAAATCCAAGTTACTGAAGTTGTTGTTATAAAAGTAAACATTATGAAGTTTTGTTTCAGTTTATTTTCTTAAAATGATTAGGAAACTTAATGATGTTTAGAAATATATGGGCATTACACTGAAATTCTTTTGCCTTTTCCGCTCTCTCCTCGTCCCTTCTGAACTGGTTTCCCGCTCTGGATCCGTTCACAGGACGAATCTTACGGCCTCAATGGCTGTCCTTTGCACAGTAGACGCGATCTTTGCTGAATTTGAAGGAATTTTCTCCTGTGGAAGAAAGATTCATGAATCTTTCAAAGATTTGAAAGAATTTCACATGTTCTTTGATCTCTGCTCCAGTCTTTGACAGATCTGAGCTATTTCCCATAAATCTTTAAACGATTCTGCCTTCTGCAGGAATCTTTAATGAATTTGAACGAACTTCTTTGAGTTCTTCAAATGTTCCTTCGTTCTGCAGCTCTTCTTCGACAGATTTGAAGAATTCCTGCAATTCTTTAAATGCTTCTTCTTTCTTTAACAATCTTCCACGAACTTGAACAAATGTCTGTGAAATCTTCAACGTTTTTGCCTTCTTAATGTCTTCTTCGTGAATTTTGATGATTCTTGAAAAAATTACAAGAATCTTTATTGTTTCTTCTTCTGCATTCTCTTCATCCTCGATCTTTCGAGCGTTGTACGCTCTGCTTCCTCCGCAACCTTCTTACGTTGATCTTTTGAGAGTATTACAGACAGCTCTCCAAGCCTTGTGAAAATTATGTGTGGCATGCTCTCAAGATCCGTGAAGCTCTGCACTGTGAGGATCATGTTGCTCTCTAGCATGTGTGAAGAGGCTTACTGTTGAAGCTCTGATACCATGATAAATTGTGAAGCAAAGAGAAAATGCAGAGAGAAAAATAGAATAGAAAACAGTATATTCAAATGTATGAAGAAGAGAAGTGAAGTCTGAGGAAGTTACAATGCAATGGGAGATGGCTGAGCTAAATAGGCTCAAGCAAGACAAAAATAGAAAGTACAGTTGGCCAGGACAACTGGCAGTGTACAATCAGACTGTTGAGCTTACATTATATTTAACAATTAGTGCAAGGCTTGTAGTGCGTCCATGTCAAGTCACTACCGGTGTCCAGAACTGTAGAATAGGACAAAGCTGGTGTACTAATCTCCACATCTTCATGAGAAATATGAGAAATTTTCCATTTCCATCACTTACTAGAGAAACAATATTTTTCATTTTGAAATCAACTGATTTATCAGTCTAGACATCTGTAATTTTTCAAGTCTGTCATTATTGCGTTCAACTGCTCGCTTCAAGCACTCAGTGGATGTAGTATTGCATGGAGAGAATGGAGACAACAGTGAATCTCTATGCACAAGATCTACCAGTAATGGGTACCTCAGACAGACCCTGTTCATGCACTGAAAACGAAGTTACATGCATGAATTTCATCAAACGAAATATAGAAAGAAATAACATAGGAATAAACATGGTTTTGTAGAAATTGTTCATCAATTTGAATAAGAAATTATGTATTTCTTACTTAAGTATCCATACAAAATTTAGAGAAATTGCACATAGAAAATAGGGTTATGTTCGAGCATCATGAACCAATATATGGTTGATATACCTGATAGGCTGAAGAAGCTACACCGAACATGAAATCTAGGGCGAAGGCGTTCCTGGCCAGCTTAGATATCGTCACTTGAATACCCAATAAAGAGTAGAAAAGTAATACTTCCATCAGTATAGACACCTCTGTGTCTGCTAAAATGAAGAAATCTTCTGGTGTTGAATGAAGAAACCGATCACTGAAAATTTCCCTTGAAAATAAGGACTTTGGAACCAGAACCGATGGGTTCAACAGTCTGTGTTTCCTCCAAGACTTTTGTAGATTCAGCATCATCCGCATCACCATCAATCTCATTTGCGAACTTGAACGAATTGTTAGTCCTCACAAGAACACCTTTTTCTTCTATATCGTTCAACTCTTAGTACAAATTTGTATCGAAATTGCATGGAAGAGTTTTCATATACTTCTGTGTGATGGTCTTTGTTATTCCATGCCAAGTGGTGAAGCACAGAGCATGGATTACATAGACATTAGATTGTTAGATTTGTAGTTAGGCGGTGAGGACTTAATAAACTAGTAGTGTCAGAGCTATGACGATGCAAAATCTAGATCAGTGTGCAAGCTTGCACTTCCCGCAAAAACTACTTCCTGAAAACCTTGCATGAAAATCGCCACGGAACAAACATCACATTAAGACATCCATCCATCCCAAAATGCTATATTCATTCAATTGGTGAATGAATGTTATATACCATGCCTGACAGTGGGTATTATAAGAAGTTAGTAAAGTAGAGGCCAAATGCCATAGCAATTGTAAAGAAAAAATATGAAAATATAAGATAAATAGATTTATGATTAAGGAAAAATATGAATATATAATATAAATAGATTTATGATTGGGTGTAGTATAAAACCTGCAATAACAGAAATTATAGAGATTACAGGCAACAATGAAGTCATTAATGTCAACCAAGGTCAACTTTATAAAATCGTTTATGTGTGTTATATTATAACACACATAGTATAGGTGTTATAATATAACACATAGTATAGGTGTTATAGTATAGGTGTTAATATAACATAAATACTATGTCTGTTATATTATAAATATTTTAATATTAGTTTTAAATATTATTTTGTATTAATTCATAGTTAATTTTTGTTAATGCATCAAATTCATTGGTTATTAGGTATTACCTACTTAATTTATTCAAAGTTTCTGCAGGTTTTCAGGTTGTGGGGTTTTAAATTTTTGGCCAATCCAACATCACAATTTTGGTCGATTTTCTGAGCATCTAGATTGGTTTAAAATGGGGCAAACCCCCTGAAATAAGGTTTTGAAATGCATGGAACTTTGATCCATGTGAAACTCATGCTACCCCTAAAAATCTGACCTGATTCAAGCCGATTTTTTTGTCTACTAATTAGCTTACTCCCTTCTTGAATAGGTTTGTCATCCTTTTCTAATGATACATGTACTAAACATTGTGCACTAAACATCATTGTTTTCTCAACTATTTTAATATTGTTTTGCATTCAAAGGAATAAGTAATGAACATGTGTGGAATCCGCTTACATGATAATGCAATTATACCCAAATCCAGTGCTAAATTTCAAATGACCGTGACATACTACAAGATGCAAGAATTGATAATCCATCATGTTCTTGTTGATATTAATATTAGATGAGAGAACTTATTTGCAGTTGGTAGCAAAAAATTCAAGACCGTTGTCTATGGAAAAATTGAAATGAGTGGCATCTGGATATTTTAAAATATCTTAAAATTATATTCTAATATATCCTAAAATTTGACAAGATATTTATATTACAAATATTAATATATTAATATTTCTGCACCAAACCAAGCTTAGACCTCTTAGCATTTTGGTACCACTTGTTATAGTAATAGTAACCAAGTTTAAATCATTTATTGTTATATAACTGAGATCCAAAATTTAGAGATTAGTACAGACTTTGATTACAAAGAACCAATATGAAGTTTGTATTGAGAACGCATAGAGATTGATTCTTTCAAGCTTGTTGTTGGACTGCATTAAAGAACTTCAATTGCATCTTGCAAAAATTGAACATAGCCAAACATTTCCCATATCAAGCGTCGGAGATGTTGGAGCCTTGCATTACATTATATGCAGTGCAAAGCTGACTTGGCCAATGTTTTAGCTACCAAGCAGAATTTCAAAAGGTTTCTAGAATTTTGTATAGTCATGAGGAGAGTGGCATCATTTAAAGGAGAGGACCAATTAGTATACACAAATTTTAGGTTTTGTTTGTAGCAACAATTATGGTGTTGTTTAACTGTTATATTAAATGATTTTTTTTGTTTAAATCTGGAAATATAAATTTGCTTTTTCTTATTTTAAATTCATTTTTAACTGGAAATGAATTCAATAGGTTAAAAAATCTCTAAAACACTTGAATTATACAAAAATAACTACTTAAATATGTAAAGCTAACAATTTCTCACCAAAATAATTGATAATGAATAATCAAAACAAACTTATTATCTATAAAAATATAAATACACAATGTAATGAAAGTTTGATAACTTTGGCAACTCCCTCAAAGTTGATAACTTTGGCAACTACGTCAGTTCTCATGTTGGAACTTCAAATACAATATTTAACTTCAAATACAATATTTACATATGTAGGAGTGGTAGAGAGACCTGGGGGGAAGGTAATGTCAATGGAATAAGGGCATCTCCGCCGGCAAAATTGAATGAGAATTTCATAAGGGGCATCGTCGTCGCCGGCAAAATTGAATGAGAATTTTAGAAGAAGCGTTGCACAATTCTCCCAATGTTTGACAAACCAAATAGAGTGAGTCCAAAGAAATCCGTTAAACTCAATTCTTGGATATTCTTGGGTCGATTGGCCCATAGATATTTCGAGAAAAAGGCGCAAGAATGTCCACGTCGCTCCACCAAGCTGTCATGCCTCTAAATTACTCATAAAGCTCATCCATGTCATTGTATTTTGTATTCGCACACTGCGCCGAATTTCATTAATATCAAGCATTTGTGTATTGACAAGTTTTTGTCTTATTCTTGAGTTTATGTGCTAAGTAAGGCACTGGGTTATTTTTCATTCATAAATCATTTCATTAAGTCTGTGTATTCACAATGCGCAACAAACTGAGCAGTTTGTTCAGTGCGCAATGGTATTTAGAACTCTCTCGCATAGCATGTTTGGTGTGTAGTATTTCAAACTTCGTCGCAGAAAGTAGATTGCGTGCATCCCTTGATCCAAGATCTGGTATCAGAGCAGGTTGATCAAGAGAAGGTTCTATCATAACAAGTTTAAGAGAATAAAATCTGTTGAAAAGTGAAATATGGCTTCTACCTCAAATCTGCAACCTCCCACCTTTACATGGAATAATTATGAGATGTGGTTCTTGACCATGAAGGTGTTGTTTCGAGGTCAATATGTATGGGAGATAGTCGATAATGGCTATGTGGGACCAATAGATCAAACAACATATAATTCCCTCACACAAGCTGAGAAAGATGTCTTGAAAGATCAAAGAAAGAAGGATGGAAATGTATTGTTTTACATACATCAAGCCATGCATGAGATTATACTTCCAAGAGTTTCATCAACAAAGCAAGCATAGGAATCATAACACATATTACAAACCTCTTATCGGGGTATGGACAAAGTAAAGACTACAAAACTACATATTCTTAGAAGAGATTTTGAAACTCTGTCAATGAAAGATCTAGATACAATCGATTCATTTTATACCCATGTCACTGGACTGATAAATCAGATTAAGTCTCATGGTGAAACCATAGAAGACATAAATGTTGTTGAGAAGGTACTTAGGAGTCTTCCTCCTAAGTTTGACACCCTTGTTGTGACTCTAGAATAGAGAAAAGAATTGAGTCAGTTCAACCTAGATGAACTGCAAGATTCCCTCATTAATCATGAACACATATTGAACATGCCAAGTATGTCATTGGAGAATGCATTTTCCATGCAGTCATCTATAATCCATGGAAGAGAAGAGGGAGAGAAAACACTAAAGCAGAGGAAGAAGTTCTGTCAAAGATGGATGCAGTAGCAGTCCAGGAAATACTGGTGGAAGAGGTCAAAACCCAAGTACCAGTCAACCAAGTTGTTATAGCACTGACAAGTCAAAGATTCAATGTCATTATTGTAAAAGGTATGGACATTATGCATATGAATTCAGGAAGAGACAGTATAATCAAAACAAGCAAAGTCAAGATCAGTCAAACAATGAAAATAACCAAACTCACCCTATGTTTATAGTGCGCGTTGTAGAAATGTCTAACGCTGTAGAAATGCCTAGTATAGTGTCACTAGTTGAATGCAATGTTGCTCAAGAAATTCCATGTGACATATGGTATTTAGAGTCACGCTATAGTAACCATATGATAGGAAACATAAAATTGTTTTCTAGTTTGGATGAGTCGGTCCAAACCAAGGTTACACTTGGAACAGATATCCAAGTCATTGTCTTAGGTAAAGGTAGTATAAACATTTTAACAAAGCATGAAAAACAAAGAGTTATGTCTGATGTGTATTATGTTTTTGGTTTGAAGCATAATCTGATGAGCACAGGACAACTGTTGCAAAAATGATACAAAATCTACATGGAAGATAACCACTGTGTGATTATGGATAAATGCCCAAGAAATTTACTTATTGTAAAAATCCAGATGACAAGTAACAAAATGTTCCCATTGACATTGAAGCCAACCAAGGACAAGAATACAATGCTAGTTGTTGATAAAGAAAAAAGTGTGCAGTTAGAAAATGCATTTACAACAAAAAGTGTGTGCAGTACTAATGAAGAAAATAGTGCGCGCAATATCAAGAAAGGGGGAAATGGCACAAAGATGAAGGCAACATTCAAATCTAAAATACAGGATGATTCCTGGTTATGGCATTTCATATTTGGACATTTGAATTTTGGAGGTTTGAAGCTCCTACACACAAATGATATGGTAAAATGTTTGTCATTGATTGAAAAACCAGAAAGGATATGTGAAGGCTGCATATTTGGCAAGCAACACAGAGAATCATTTCTAGTTGAAAAGTCTTACAAAGCAAAATCTCCACTGGAAATTGTACATTCAAACATTTGTGTACCAATGCAAACAACATCCATAGGAGGCAGTACTTATTTTTTAACATTCATTGATGATTTCTCAAGAAAGACATGGATTTATTTCCTAAAGCATAAATCTGATGCATTGGGTTGTTTTCAGCAGTTTAAATCACTTGTGGAAAAGCAGAGTGGTTACTACATCAAGTGTCTAAGAACAGACAGAGGAGGAGAATACATGTCAATAGAATTTCATAATTTTTGTATAGTTCATGTCATCTACAAGCATATTACCGCGTGATATACACCACAACAAAATGGTGTTGCAAAAAGAAATAACAAAACCATCATGGACATGCGCATAGTATGTTGACAGCCAAACATTTTTCAAATGAGTATTGGGATGGGGCTGTAGCAACTGCAGTATACATCTTGAACAGATGTTCGAAAAAGAGTGTGAAGAATAGAGTTCCTTAGGAAGCTTGGATATCTTCAAAGAATAATGTGGTGCATTTAAAAATTTTGGGTTGCGTCGCATACACACATGTACCAGATGAACTAAGAAGGAAGTTGGACAACAAATGACATAAATGTATATTTTTTGGGTATTCTAAAGAAACAAAAGGATACAAGTTGTATGACCCTGTCACAAGAAAATTCATTATCAGTCGTGATGTTCAGTTCATGAAGAATGAAGCATGGGATGGAAGTATAACAAAGATAGTAAGAATTATTGACGTGATGGAGCATAATGATACAAAAGATGAAGTGGTTCAAACACCATGCACAAGTCAGTGCGCAATCCCTTCAACACCTGGCACTACAACACAAATTACCACACAAAGTACTCCAATAAGAACAAGTGTGTAATATACACCTAGAGCGTAGCAAACACCAGCAAGCAGTCCGAGTAGTTCTATATCTCAAGATCCAACTTTAGCAATTTTGTTACCAATAAATAAAAGAAGTCTACGTGACATCTATAATGAGGATGCAACAAATTCATTTTTAGTTTTTTCTCTGTTTTCACAAAGAGATTATCCATTAACCTTTTGAGAAGTAGTCAAAGATGATGTATGGGCACAAACCATGGATGAAGAAATCAAATGCATATAGAAAAATCAAATATGGAATTTGATTGATCTACCTAAAGACAAGGATGTTATAAGTGTCAATGATCCGGATTTATGTAGGAACACAATGAAATACAGAAATACACATAAACGCAGAGATGCAGCGGAAATAAGACTTCATTTCATTAATAACAAATGACTGAAATATGCTTACAAACAGAATGTAAATAAACTAGCTAAG
>ML779063.1:177889-215881 GCA_009831015.1 Picea engelmannii | reverse complement strand
TGGCATATGAAGGATTAGTAATATTTGCCAAGGTTTCTACATTTTAAAATAAATTTCCATCCTTAAAATCATCCATGTTTGTAATCCCACCTACTTATAATTAAGGGGGAGTGTTGGAAATAGTAATTACAAGTCGGTGAGATTTTCATGTCTCTGTCGATTTGTCTGTCAGTCAATCTATCAGTAACCTAATTTTCAATCAGTCAGTCTGACAAACTGCAAGTGAAAAGTCACACATTGGAAAGCATGAAGCTATAAATGGAGTCAATCTCTATCTTCTCAGGTTTAATTAAGTGGTTGAAGAGTCGGTCATATTAGTGGTAGTATTTAATGTTGAGTCGGTATTAGCTTATGTAGGAAGTCACAGTTGGAGTATATATAAGTCTGAGTTGTTCAGTTAGTAGATGATGCTGAAGAGAAGCAGTTGATGCAGAGCAAAAAAGAGAGGTAGAGAGAATAACCGAGAACCAACAACAGCTGAGGAGTGTAAGAAGTCTGAGCACATGATCTGTGTCTGTGAACTCAGTAGAAGAAGTCATTAGAGCCGAAGCTCATCCCTGTCATTGTATTTTGTATTCGCACACTACATTGAATTTCAATAATATCAAGCATTTTTGTGTTGACAAGTTTCTGTCTTATTTCTGAGTTTATGTGCTAAGGCACTTTTTTATTCTTCAATCATAAATAATTCCATTAAGTGTGTGTATTCACAGCGCATATAAAACTGAGCAGTATGTGCATTGCGCAATGGTCTTGAGAACTCTGTCGCGTAGCTTGTTTGGTGCACAATATTTGAAACCGTGTCGCGCAGAGTAGACTATGCGCACCCCTTGATCCAAGAAGAAAATTGTTCTATAATTGCATAACATTTCTATATATCGAGTTTGTAAAATTATTTAGATATTTATCACTTAATATAAGTGTATTTAAAGTAGTAGGTTAAACTTTCTATGAAATGAGTATTTTTTCAGGGACATTTATCCGAAATCCGGCAAGAAATTGTTAGATTTGTAGATTTGAATGATTATTTCTGTATAATCTGAGTACCCTAGGGGTTTTCAACATGTTGAATCCATTTCTACATTCAGAAATGGATTTTGAACAACAAAAAATAGTGATTCGTGTAAATTTTTATGGTCAGATTTAGATAATAAAAAAAAAACATTTAGTAGAATAGCTAGACAATCTCGTATTTAAATATTGATCCTCTGTTTCTATCAAAGACAATCCTCTACTTCTAATATAAACAACACATTTATATTTGATCAGATAATAGTCCTTGGGAATTGTGATTATTCGTCTCTCAAAACAAATTTGAATCCTTTCAATTCCATAAACCCTTATTTCTAATAAAAGCATGGAAATCAACTCAACACAATGTTTAACAAGAAGAATATTGTTAGAAACCGTTTTTTTAACATGCTCTTCTCACGAATTACTCAAACTACAAGTTGGATTGTGGATCTTCAATTAATCAGAGAAAAATAACAATACTGAAGAAATCCAACCCTATACAAATTTACTCTCTTGCATCATACAAAACCACAAAATAAACATAGTTTACTCTCTTGCATCATACAAAACCACACAATAAACATAGGATTGAATGTAGTAACAAAAAAGAAACCCAAAACTCAGAAACATAAATTCCAAAGAAAAAAAAGTAACAGTGGGCCAACACCATAGAAACACAAACAGGGGTCCAATGACATAGAAAACAAATAACCATAACCAGTAAAAGAGGGCAGAGGCCAAAGCAAAATAATACACACAAAAGCTAATTGGAACGCCATTTCTCAAATTCTGCCCAGATTCAAATTGAAGTTGCCATAATTGGAATTGAAGTTCCTTCTTTAGTTCAAAGTTATTGCGATAATGCCATGTATTGGAATGTAATGTCTCTACATTATGACTCGGTAAAGATACTACGCCCACTCACCCATAGTAAAAAAAATTAAATTTAGTAAAACAAATTTAAACACATTAAAAAGCCTAAATTTAAAGCGGGGATTAGTAATTGGATCCATAATTATTATGCTAATCATTTTAATCACCCTTTTTAATGAGGAATGGACATGTTTTGTAAAGTTAATAGTTGAAATCACAACCCTTAATTTATTGTGACCAATAATATTAAGAACATATGAAATCTTGTCCATTAAAATTCCATCTATACTTAAAAGGCCATTAAATCTGACAATTTCCAATAGATGTAGTCCTATAAACGTAACTACCACAATTTCTAACTCGCGGCTGGTGAACGCTGAAAGGCTTACGGCTGGTAAAACTCCCACGTAGTTAAAAAAAAAAAACCTAATTAGCACAATAAAAATGTGAGGCCCACGGAAATCCCTGGCCCAGGCCCACGAAAATCCATAGTGCAGGTTAATCATTCAAATGTGGCTTTCACATATATTAATCTATGTTAATCATCTAAACATGGCAATCATATGGCCTTACAGTAATTTCTTAATATGATTATGTAAATGTGAAAAAGTAAACAGGTTAACGGATGCATTCATAAATGAAAGAAAGTTATGAACAACAAATTTCACATTCATTGATTTAGGAGGAAGACTAAGAATATGCCTACATCTTCAATTGTTAATCATTATATTAAAAGACCATTAATTATGCTCATTTCCAATAAGTGTACGCCTTTTGGCGTAAATATTAAGAAATTATTGTGGTTTTCATCAATTATTATGCCAAAGCCGTTTTATAGGGGGTTCTTCTAGGATTTTTTCCGTCTTTCCACAGCCTATCGAATCATGCCACGTTCTTTCCACAACATATCAATGAAAACCAAAGACTGTGTATTAACAAGATTTAACAGTAAAACCGTGCACTGGCTTTTCGTTTGAAAGGTAAGAGAAAACAAATATGGAACGTACCTTGGAAAATCCTTCCGTCGTCTCTGTCTGAGTCCTAAAGAAAACCGTCACTTTCTTTTTCTCGGAATCATCCTCCTCCTCTTCTTTCAGCAGAGGTTTCAGCTTCTCCGGTGGATCCTCCTCTCCGCCAAATAAGGAACAAAACGCAAGCAACCAAGACGGCCAGAGAAGTATTCAAGACCATCAACAACTATGAATTTCCCCCAAAAACGACAGTCGAGTCCATCAACCCCCTAGATCCCCCTTACCACTCACGAAAAGAGCCAAAATATGGTCAAGATGAGATATCTATAGCAAGCTCTTCCCTAGGCCCTGGGCGTCATTCTCCACGATGTTCAAATTAGCCTACACTCAGACGGATTAGGAAAACCATGGTAAGGAGACAAGATACAGGATCTCTCTCAAATATTCGAACCTGTGACCAGCTTCCAAGACCGGAAAGTTTTTGTCACCAAAGTCTCGTACCGTAGACCTACCTAGCTCTGATGAGCTAATTCACGTCGCTCCAACACTCTGGAATGTCCTGGGATTTTATACGTGGGGATTTAACCAATCAGAGGTCCAAGGGTCAAATCCACCAACCATCTCGCATTAACACTAAATGCACCAGTAAATAGCACTTATATGGCCTCTGTCCGCACCACAAGTTAAAGGTATCCATAATCTTCACATGGAACAAGAAACACAAAGAATCATTTCTAGTTGAAAAGTCTTACAAAGCAAAATCTCCACTGGAAATTGTACATTGAGACATTTGTGTACCAATGCAAACAACATCCATAGGAGGCAGTACTTATTTTTTAACATTCATTGATGATTTATCAAGAAAGACATGGATTTATTTCCTAAAGCATAAATCTAATGCATTGGGTTGTTTTCAGCAGTTTAAATCACTTGTGGAAAAGCAGAGTGGTTACTACATCAAGTGTCTAAGAACAGACAGAGGAGGAGAATACATGTCAATAGAATTTCATAATTTTTGTAAAGTTCATGGCATCTACAAGCATATTACCATGTGATATACACCACAACAAAATGGTGTTGCAAAAAGAAAGAACAAAACCATCATGAACATGGCGCATAGTATGTTGACAGCCAAACATTTTTCAAATGAGTATTGGGATGGGGTAGTAGCAACTGCAGTATACATCTTGAATAGATGTTCGAAAAAGAGTGTGAAGAATAGAGTTCCTTAGGAATCTTGGATAGGTTCAAAGAATAATGTGGTGCCTTTAAAAATTTTGGGTTGCGTCGCATACACACATGTACCAGATGAACTAAGAAGGAAGTTGGACAACAAATGACATAAATATATATTTGTTGGGTATTCTAAAGAAACAAAAGGATACAAGTTGTATGACCCTGTCACAAGAAAAGTCATTATCAGTCGCAATGTTCAGTTCATGGAGAATGAAGCATGAGATGGAAGTATAACAAAGATAGTAAAAATTATTGACGTGATGGAGCATGATGATACAAAAGATGAAGTGGTTCAAACACCATGCACAAGTCAATGCGCAATCCCTTCAACACCTGGCATTGCAACACAAATTACCGCACAGAGTACTCCAATAAGAACAAGTGTGTAATCTACACCTAGAGCGTAGCAAACACCAGCAAGCAGTCCGAGTAGTTCTACATCTCCAGATCCAACTTTAGCAAGTTTTTTACCAATAAAGACAAGAAGTCTACGCGACATCTATAATGAGGATGCAACAAATTCATTTTTAGTTTTTTCTATGTTTTCACAAAGAGATGATCCATTAACCTTTTAAGAAGTAGTCAAAGATGATGTATGGGCACAAGCCATGGATGAAGAAATCATATGCATATAGAAAAATAAAATATGGAATTTGATTGATCTACCTAAAGACAAGGATGTTATAAGTGTCAAGTGGATTTATAAAACCAAGCAAGATGTAGAAGGAAATGTACAAAAGTACAAGTTAAGGTTAGTTGCAAGTGGCTTTACACATCAACCTGGAATTGATTTCAATGAAACATTTGCACCAGTTGTGCGCATGGACACAGTCTAAATAGTGTTAGCCCTTGTCGTGCAGTACAAATGGCCAATTTATTAGATGGATGTAAAGTCAACATTTCTGAATGGAAACTTAGAAGAAGTATATGTGGAACAACCACAAGGTTATGAGGTTCCAGGACAAGAAGACAAAGTGTATAGATTGAAGAAAGCATTGTATGGTTTAAATCAAGCTTCAAGAACATGGTAAAGTCACATAGATTCCTATCTGACACATAATGGATTTAAAAGAAGTGACATTGAGCCAACACTGCACATCAAATAAAATCAACAAGGTAGCATGTAAATTGTTTGTCTATATGTGGATGATTTGATATTTACAGGTGATTTTGGCATAGAAGATTTCAAGTCGGTCATGAAGGATGAATTTGAAATGACCGATTTGGGGCTTATGAGATATTTTCTAGGAATAGAAGTACACCAATCCAAAACTATCATATTTATCTCACAGTCCAAGTATGCACATGAAATATTGAAAAGATTCAATACGGTGAATTCAAAAGCAGCACCAACACCTATCATAACAAGATTGAAGTTAATCAAGGAAAATAAAGGGTCCAATGTGGATCCCACGCTGTTTAAAAGACCAGTAGGTAGTCTTGCGTATCTCACAACGACAAGACCTGATATTATGTATGGAGTGAGCCTAATTTAAAGGTTCATGGAAACCCAAAAAAATCGCATTGGAAGGAAAGAAAGAGGATATTGAGATATGTGAATGGAACAAAAGATTTTGGCATTAAGTATGCCACTTCAAAAGATTTCAAACTCATTGGATACACTGACAGTAATTGTGGAGGAACCATAGATGAAAAAAAAAGTACCTTTGGGTACACATTTCATTTTGGAATAGGTATGATATCATGGGCATCAAGGAAACAACTCATAGTGACACTCTCTTCAGTAGAAGCAGGGTACGTCGTAGCTACAAGTTCAACTTGTTAAGTAGTATGGATGTGAAGGATGTTAAAAGAATTGTTTCAAGAACAATAGGAACCAACAACAATATTCTGTGACAACAATTCATCCATCATGTTATCAAAGAATCATGTTTTTCACAAGAAAACCAAGCACATTGATACAACATATCATTTCATTAGAGAATTGGTGAATAACAAAGAGACCTGTTTAGAGTTTTGCAGGTCAAAAGAATAAGTCGCAGACATTTTCACAAAGGCATTAACAAGAGATACATTTTAGCATCTACGCAGTACTCTGGGAGTTCGCGCAATAACAAATGAGTGACAGTAAAATGAAAATTCAAAATTTTGATGTAATTTTCCTTTGTAAATTTTAGGGATGATTTTAAGGGCTAAATTTAGCTCATGGACTAATTTTTCCATGGTTTTCCCCAAAAACATATTCGCTATTGTAAAAATGATTCGCCCAAATTCTAAGGGACAAAATTATTTTACCTTAAAAATCGCCAAAACATTATATAAACTATACAAAATCCTTATAAATTTGAATATTTTTACAAAAATTTTGCCAAACATTTATAGTTGGCATATGAAGAATTAGTAATATTCGCCAAGGTTTCTACATTTTAAAATAAATTTCCATCCTCAAAATCATCCATGTTTGTAATCCCACCTACTTATAATTAAGGGGGAGTGTTGGAAATAGTAATTACAAGTCGGTGAGATCTTCACGTCTCTGTCAATTTGTCTGTCAGTCAATCTATCAGTAACCAAATTTTCAGTCAGTCAGTCTGACAGACTGCAAGTGAAAAGTCACACATTGGAAAGCATGAAGCTATAAATGGAGTCAATCTCTATCTTCTCAGGTTTAATTAAGTGGTTGAAGAGTCAGTCATATTAGTGGTAGTATTTAATGTTGAGTCGGTATTAGCTTCTGTAGGAAGTCACAGTTGGAGTATATATAAGTCTGAGTTGTTCAGTTAGTAGATGATGTTGAAGAGAAGCAGTTGATGCAGAGCAAAAAAGAGAGGTAGAGAGAATAACCGAGAACCAACAAAAGCTGAGGAGTGTAAGAAGTCTGAGCACATGATCTGTGTCTGTGAAGTCAGTAGAAGAAGTCATTAGAGCAGAAGCTCATCCCTTTCATTGTATTTTGTATTCGCACACTACGTTGAATTTCAATAATATCAAGCATTTTTGTGTTGACAAGTTTTTGTCTTATTTCTGAGTTTATGTGCTAAGTAAGGCACTTTTTTATTCTGCATTCATAAATAATTTCATGAAGTGTGAGTATTCAGAGTACATATAAAACTGAGCAGTCTGTGCATTGTGCAATGGTCTTGAGAACTCTGTCGCATAGCTTGTTTGGTGTGCAATATTTAAAACTGTGTCGCGCAGAGTAGACTACACGCACCCCTTGATCCAAGAAGAACATTGTTCTATAATTGCATAACATTTCTATATATCGAGTTCGTAAAATTATTTAGATATTTATCACTTAATATAAGTGTATTTAAAGAAATGGGTTAAACTTTCTATGAAATGAGGATTTTTTCGGGGACATTTATTCAAAATCTGGCAAGAAATTGTTAGATTTGTAGATTTGAATGATTATTTATGTATAATCTGAGTACCCTAGGGGTTTTCAACATGTTGAATCCATTTCTACATTCAGAAATGGATTTTGAACAACAAAAAATAGTGATTCATGTAAATTTTTATGGTCAGATTTAGACAAAAAAAAACCATTTAGTATAATAGCTAGACAATCTCGTATTTAAATATTGATCCTTTGTTTCTATCAAAGACAATCCTCTACTTCTAACATAAACAACACATTTATATTTGATCAGATAATAGTCCTTGGGAATTGTGATTATTAGTCTCTCAAAACAAATTTGAAGCCCTTCAATTCCATAAACCCTTATTTCTAATAAAAGCATGGAAATCAATTCAACACAATGTTTAACAAGAAGAATATTGTTAGAAACCGTTTTTTTAACATGTTGTCCTCACGAATTACTCAAACTACAAGCTGGATTGTGGATCTTCAATTAATTAGAGAAAAATAACAAATACTGAAGAAATCCAACCCTATACAAATTTACTCTTTTGCATCATACAAAACCACAAAATAAACATAGTTTACTGTCTTGCATCATACAAAACGACACAATAAACATAGGATTGAATGTAGTAACAAAAACAAAACCCAAAACTCAGAAACATAAATCTCAAAGAAAAAAAATAACAGTGGGCCAACACCATAGAAACACAAACAGGGGTCCAATGACATAGAAAACAAATAACCATAACCAGTAAAAGAGGGCAGAGGCCAAAGCAAAATAATACACACAAAAGCTAAGTAGAACGCCATTTCTCAAATTCTGCCCAAATTCAAATTGAAGTTGCCATAATTGGAATTGAAGTTCCTTCTTTAGTTCAAAGTTATTGCGATAATGCCATGTATTGGAATGTAACGTCTCTGCATTATGACTCGGTAAAGATACTACGCCCACTCACCCATAGTAAAAAAAAAAAAAAATTCAATAAAACAAATTTAAATACATTAAAAAGCCTAAATTTAAAGTGGGGATTAGTAATTGGATCCATAATTATTATGTTAATCATTTTAATCACCTTTTTTAATGAGGAATGGACATGTTTTATAAAGTTAATAGATGAAATCACAACCCTTAATTTATTGTGACCAATAATATTAAGAACATATGAAATCTTGTCCATTAAAATTCCATCTATACTTAAAAGGCCATTAAATCTGACAATTTCCAATAGATGTAGTCCTATAAACGTAACAACCACAATTGCTAACTCGCGGCTGGTGAACGCTGAAAGGCTTACGGCTGGTAAAACTCCCACGTAGTTAAAAAAAAAACCCTAATTAGCACAGTAAAAATGTGAGGCCCACGGAAATCCATGGCGCAGGCCCACGAAAATCCATAGTGCAGGTTATTCATTTAACGCATTCATAAATGCAAGAAAGTTATGAACAACAAATTTCACATTTATTGATTTAGGAGGAAGACTAAAAATATGCCTACATCTTCAATTGTTAATCATTAGATTAAAAGACTGTTAATTGTGCCCATTTCTAATAGGTATACGCCTTTTGGCGTAAATATTAAAAAATTGTTGTCATCAATTATTATGTCAAAAGCCGTTTTATAAGAGGAGTTCTTCTGGGAGTTTCGTCATCTTTCCACAGCGTATTGAATCATGCCACGTTCTTGCCACAACATATCAATGAAAACCAAACGCTGCGTATTAACAAGATTTAACATTGAAACACTGGCTTTTTGTTTGAAAGGTAAGAGAAAACAAATATGGAACGTACCTTGGAAAATCCTTCCACCGTGTCTGTCCGAGTCCTAAAGAAAACCGTCACTTTCTTTTTCTCGGAATCATCCTCCTCCTCTTCTTTTTCTCGGAATCATCCTTCTCGGAATTATTAAAAATATTTATATAATTAGGCCGAAAGCGTTTTATAAGGGAGAGTTCTCTCGGAGTTTTGTCCTCTGTCTGCAGCCTATCGAATCATGCCACGTTCTTGCCACAACATATCAACAAAACCTATCGAACATTGCCCCGTTGCTGCCACTTCGTTTGTTTTTAGTGTTCTGGGATCTCTCTGAGATTGTGCCATCTTAGATCGGCTTGCACTGTATCTTTGTCCTTGTAATAAATGAATCCATTCCTACATTTATTGGAGGCTGCTTTTTTTAGAGGTTGTACCCAAGACACTATCTACAGGGGAGGTATGCACAACAAGTAGGTGGGATAGGCATGCTACCTGTGTAGGTGGGTTCTCTTCAAGTCAGTTCTCTTGCATCTTCTGTTACCCGTTGTAACAGAGACACTACCTATAGGTCGGTTCTCTTCAAATCAATTCTCGTGCACTCGATCACTTCTTCCAGAGAATCAGCGGGTTTAAAAATGCATAAACCAACGCACACAAATAGCATTTCAGAGATCTGAATCATTATCCAAGATCTCCAGCTGTGGTACTGTTATATATTTTTGACGAGGCAAAGCATAGGCACACTTCACAGTGTTTTCTAGACAGATCTCTCTAACACTGCGCCAAGCTGTAGATATGCACTACTGAATTATAAAGCGTAGTGTCTTTCTCTGCAGCAAAAATATTGGAACTATTCGCTACTGAATTATAAGGCGCATCATCCTTCTTTGCAGCAAAAAAGATTGGAACTATTCGCAGCTTTATAGCAATTGTGAACTCTACATAACTGTTTTCCGCAACGCTGTATATAACATAGCCTTCTGCAGTTTCACTATAAGCAACCATATAGCATAATGAATGCATAAGTTCTATTGCATCCTTCAGCTTCACCAGAAATATGATTGTGAGTGCTGGATATAATTCTGGTCCTTGCATTCGCCACACACTGTTTGCAATCGGAGGAATCTAAATCCCCCTTGCATTGGGAAAGCCCATAAACTATACTGTGGTTTTTTTTCCCCTCGTCAACACCAGATATACTGAAATTAGTCGTAGAAGCTTTCCTCACCAGGGACTCCAAAACCCGGTTTAGATTCCCCTGGAAGGCACTATCATTTGTATATTCGATATTCTCGCAATCCGCATAAAAATACACAAAATTACGCATAAGCAAGATATTTCTCATTGATCGTTTCTATCCTAATTTGATGAGTGAAGTTGTGTCGACAATGGTGTTGGCAAGTTCAAGTTATAGAATTCCTTTGCAGTTTCAAATTCCACTTTCTCGATACCATGGTTGATCTCATCCTACCCACAGGCCTGTGCACTGACCTCCCTCGTCTTGAAGGTCACAGGATTTCGTCTTCTCCGGCTCATTTGCGAAGGCAAATAAAAAAAAAAACATGCATTATTCCATTGTCGTTGAATAAACAATGACTGTTGTGGGGCTCAAACAAGGGATTCAAACCATTACAGATTTAAACTCTTCCTAAGAAACCCGATATCTATCCCTCAACGTCCAGTGTGTTCTTGACTGACATCTCCGATTTTTTCAAAAAAAACATGAAAACTCCTCCCTCCCGGTCTAGAATTCCTTCCCATATTTATTCATTTGTTTCGCATACCATGCCATGTATATAATTGTTATGTGGTAAGAAAAGGATGTGAAAACATCTAGCTTCATTTAAATGTATAAAATAATTCCACAGGTAACAATTTCAATTTTTTGATCACCACATGGCGCAGTGACTAATGTTTTCATTTTCCTATGGCCACATGGCACAGTGACTCATGAGCAGTACATCCAAGGTATTTCTTGGAAATTCAAGGTCAGATGGAGAGAGGGTATTATAAAGCTTTGTTGATATCCGACTTGGTCACATGCAATAAGAACAAAAATATCATCTTGTAAATCGTTCGTCTTTATTTGGAGGGAGAATTGAAGAATACATCAGTAGGATCAGATTCTGACCCTACTGATGTATATGATGTAGAGGATTTACAGCAGGTATTTCGCTGACACAGATTTAGTTGAAAATTTAAACGATTAAGTCCTTATTACTAGCTTTAGCTGACACAGATTTAGTTGAAAATTTAAGCGATTAAGTCCTTATTACTAGCTTTAGCGTCATTGTTGGATGAGTTTTAAGTCTTAAATCAACTAGAATAATGGAAATTTTGTTAATTGACTTCTAAAAATTTGGAAGTGTCATGTAGGAGTTTGATTTCCATAATGGAAATTTTGTTAATGGACTTCTAAAAATTTGGAAGTGTCATGTAGGAGTTTGATTTTAGGAAATCAGTTGTATATGAATAATCTGTTTGCTGCCAAGTGGAGCTCGAGATCAATTACAGTAAATAAATAGTGAGCAGGGGCATGACAGAGGTTGCTAGTTTGGAAATTGCGTTGAGGTAACATTGTCTGGATACTATTTTAGAAATTGCATTGTCAAATAACATCTTGTGTGGTAGTTCTTGAATTATGTCAATCTATGCACATATTCTAGCATATGTGAAAAGACCTAGTTTTAGATAATTTTTAATGTAGGTTCTTAAAGTATTGTCGATATATTTAAGAACTGATAAATGAAAAAAAAGAAGGGGTAGATTTCGGAGTTGAACTCAACTGGTATTTTTTTTTTAAACATATTCGAAGGATAAAAAATGAGAAATAAAGGGGTAACAAAAGACTTTCTCTACCTCAAAATTGAGGGTATTTTTACTATATTTAAATCAATAGATATGGGGGAGGGCTTAGAATTAGGCATCGAGGGAGGGTTTGATTTGATATTCTAGTTGTTTCAATTAGGTATGATGGGTTGGGGAGGAGTTTGATTTGATATTCTAGTTGTTTCAATTAGGTATGATGGGTTGGGGGAGGAGGTGATTCCGACTATACTAATCTACACCCTTCAAGATCCACATCAATATACGTATTCTCTTTAGTTTTTCTTCTTCCTCTTCATTGTTCAATGCCCAAAACCCTCTCTATGAAACCAAGAAGCTCTCACATATACAACAATTTATATTGTTTCTTACAAAATACATGGCTTCACATATCTCCTAAATCTCCTATATCAACCTACAATGCATATTTTCCCATCAATATAAGACCCTCTGAAATCAAGGATTTGACCAAATATTTCAGTAGAAATAGAGGATTTGACACAGACATGAAAAATCTATATAGTGTACACGGATTTTTTTATTATCTCTATTAGGTAGAAACAAATAAAGGATTATAAGAATTTTTGCATGTAGCTTCTAGTGATGATTTTGTGCCACTCTAAAGAGTGTAATGTACACATTGATACTCTAATGACTCAAAAGTCAACCTCTCTACTAATATTCTCTTTGTTTGGTTTCTCCTTAAGGAAAGAGAAGAGGAGGCATGATTTGAATAACTATTTGGACCTTTTTTACCTCATTGATTATGCAAAGCAATTAATGTTGTTTTAATTTTCATTATTTCTAATTGGTTCATTGATTAAATTAAAATAAGGAAAAAATGTAGTCTATCATTTGCATAATCTTCATCTAGGACTATAAGAGTTGTATCACGTCACCATATTAGAGGTAAAATAAAAAGGACTATTAAAAATGTCATGAAAGAAAAAGATACCTAGAATATCTAGAAAAATAGGAGGGTTTTATATTGGAAAGGTGTATTGCAAGGGGAGTTCAACAAAGATATTTTAGTACATATTCTTTAATATCTAGTGAAACTAGGAATAGTTTTTAATATACCATGAATGAACGTGCTATGTCATATGTTCATTGAGTGAACCCCTGTGACCCCCATGCTACACTACATGTTGTAGAATGCATTTGCGAACATAATAAACTTCAACTTTATATATTTATTTATAGTCACAAAAATGTTCTCTAATTTCAATATAAACTATCACTTCCTCTAAAATTTCTTCCCATCACATGACCTTCTACATCTACAAACGAACGATTTGCATTTAAGGTTAATAGAACACATCATAAGAATGCAATATTGTATAATGCTGATAAGAAAACCATAAATCTGGTTAAATATTTTCTTAAGTCAATGCATTTCAACTTTCAGGGAAAGATCTATGAACAAGTTAAAGGTGTGGTAATTGGATCCCCACTATCACCTATAGTCGTTTATCTGTACATGGAATGGTTTCAAAATAAATCCATTGAATCCCATTGTTTTAATCCCAAACATTGGAAAGTATTCATAGATGACACCTACATAGTTTGGCCACATGGTAAATAAATCCTACATAGGTTTAAAGGTCATTTGAACAATGAAGTTGAGAGCATTGGATTTACAATGGGAATGGAAGATAACAATAACATCTTGTTCCTAGATATCCTCATCTATAAGAAAAATGATGGTTCACTATCCCATCAAGTATATCGAAAGAAGACTCATAGAAATAGGTATCTCCATATTGATTCTCATCACGACCTTGCTCAAAAGCTTGACATCATCAATAAATTGGTGATTTGAGCAATCCTTGTTTCAGAAAGTGATCATGTAGAGAAGGAACTTAGACACTTAAAATATTTTTAAAAACAATGGTTATAAAGAATATTAATTCAAAAAGGTTTTCTTAAGGGATAGGAGTGAACACCAAATCATTTGTGAACCAATTGGTGATGGGAATATAATCATGGTTATATCAAAGGAGCCACAAAAAAAAAATATTTAAAAAAACTAAAGGTAATGTTAGGGTCACCTTTGATCCTCCTAACACCCTCAAAGGCCCATCGAATTGTGCTAAATATGTCATTGACTGAAAACATCGTAAGGGTGTTTATACCATACCTTGTTGATGTGGGCTATACCCCTTTCCAGCACAAGGATTTGTATCCACCTTAGAAACCATTCCTTATGGTCAATCTTTCAACTCCAACCCTTCTAGAGATGGTGCTTTCAAAATATTGTATATGAAGTCAACTAATATTACTTTGTTAGCCCGATCTTGTTATCATGGAATTCCCCTTGAAGCATTTTCTACTGAGCCAAATAATCCTCCCTTATCTAGTAATGGGACTTTGTATATTCCTCAATCTATCATTGATATTCCCCCAAAGGTGCCATATGTTCCTTTACATTAGAATGCCCACAACCCTCATGCATGGGCTACTCATAACTATGAAATATTTGATGATCTAGCTCAATCTCCTATGATTATGTCATCTATATAAGTCCTCCAAACTTGCCCTATGAAATAGAAGGATTTTATATTTTCATTGGGCATGGTCAATCCTTTGGATGAAAAAATGATTATTTTTTATATCGACAAAGCCAAGCCTTGTCTTCCCCCCTTTTTCACCTTCTATCTTCCAGTCACAATCAAGAACATTATTATTTATCTATGCATTATCAATGAAGGTGCATCCACATGTGTGATTTCCACCCATGTTTGGAATAAGTTAGGCTCTCCTAGACTTTTTCCATCTATGATCACCCTTCATGTGTACTATGGTAGGCCCTCCTAACTAGAAGAGTTGTATTAGAATGTTCTTATTCAACTAGTTGGGAAATAGATCCTTATCAATATTGAGGTTGTAGATGCCTACTTAGAATACAATATTATTTTAGGACATAGTTTTATGTATGTCATGAATGTGGTTGTCTCCTTAATTATCTGTATTATGATCTTTCCCCATGATGGGAAGGCCATTGCAATCGATCAACTTACTTACCATGATGCCAAAGCTCAACAAAATATTGAAAAAGTTTTTCCTTCCATCGATGGAAACCAAACCATTTCATCCTTTTCTGATGTTAGTCCCGGAATGTTAAAATATTCTTCATTTATTGGTTCATATTATGGTCCTTCATTGAAAAAAACAACTCTAGGTCAATCTAATGTTTGCATGGTGACAACATCCCAAAAACCCATTTCCTCAAGACCTTCATCGTCTAAGGCTTCTTCTTTATATTCCTCTAATGATCCACCCATCCCATATCCTTAACACCATCATGGGGAGGGAATCCCCCTCACATGACTCCCTCTTCTCAAGTGTCATTCCTATTCCCCCCTCCAAGAATAGTAAGTACCCCCATGATGGCTACGATGACTTTGCCTAATATTACATTGGGGATCCTAGTGTGGTACCTAGATCCTCCTACCCTTCTTGCACCCTCCATGCAAACTCCTCATTTGGTATTGACACGTATTTATCCTATAGGTACTACCCTTGTGTCTTCTACAGGATCTACATAGGCCTAGTCGATCCCTACCAAACTTGAGAAAGTAGTTTCTATAGGGGGGGAATCTAAAAAGATCAGGGGCACTAACATATCTAGACACGCTATGGCCACCCAAACCAATACACCTAGAGTCACTCCCCCATGTTTTTTAAGTGAACTCATTGGCCATGCAACCAACAATTGTCCAACACTCCTAGAGCTCAAGGAATTTTTTAATGTTGATGATTTAAAACCCAATTCATCCACTCCCATGGTGCAAATTGATTTGTGTGAATTTTTGACCAAGCTCATTAAGTTATTTCTCACCAACCACCCATTTTCTTTGTGTGATATATATGATCAATATCCACATTAATTCTCATCATTGACCCAAGATACCCCAATTTTAAGATGTCCTCACTATCATTCTACTCTCCCAAGTATAAGACAACCCCTTTAGTGGATGATGTTTCCCTTTGATGTGAAAGGAGTTTTTAGAATGAGCACAAAAATATTTTTGAAATTGGTCCTCCTATTGTCAATCTTGATGAGAACACCATGCACATTCTTTACATATCAACCTCCATGGGACCAAGATATTTTGAAAATCCTTGATTTTCATCAAATATACATTGGAGCACCATTTATATGCTTGATGTTCCCTTCTTCTCAACATTGATGGATACCCCATCCATTGGTTTCATGTCTTCCTCTCTAGAAGTATCCTATGTGAGCCAAGCCTCTCATTCATATGGCATTGACAATGGGCCAACTATCTTATCTTCTACCACTACTACAACGTTACTTAATATTGTGGACACAAGTACCCCCATCTTTCATTTCGATGAAGAAGTTATAGAGTCCCTTACTAGTTTAGGTTATCCTTGGGATGATATGCACCATCATTCCTACTTTTTTCCCCAACATCCAAGTTCCTCTAACCAATATGTTGTGGAAACAAAAGAGTTTCTCCCCCATGCAAAATTTGATCAGTTTAAGAATCCCATCCTATGTGCTTGATGCTTTGAGGAGGGTAATATGGCCAACACTTCACCTACCATTAAGGTGGATATCATTGTTATGCTTTGTGTCATTGAAAACATCCCTATTGGTGCAAATTGTTCCCTTAAAGAGGTTGTCACCTACAAATCTCTCTTCCAAGAAATTTGTGATGTTTCTATGTGGTTGTATTCATAGATGAATGGAATTGATCTTGGAATAATTGAATACCATATTGATACATGGTTGGATGCCATCTCTGTCCATAAAAAACAATGGCCTTTCACCCTAGTAAGTCCCTTGCTATCAAATCCAAAATTCATAAAGTACATTAGGAGAGATTCATTTACCTATTGCATATATTTCATGGGTTTCTAACTTGGTCCCATTACAAAAATCCAAGGCACTATTCATGTTTGTACCTATTTTAAATATCTAAATTAGGCCTATCCCAAAGACAATTACTTGACGCCATTTTTCGACCAAATTATCGATGCATGTGATAGACACGAGATCCTTTACTTTAGGGATGGATTCTTAAGTTATAATTAAATTCAAATTCAATACCAATATCAATACAAGACTACCTTCATTACAGTGAGGGGCACCTTCATGTACAATGTTATTCCCTTTGGATTAAAGAATTTTAGAGCCACTTTTAAATGCACCCTGTCATATTATTTTCATGACCTACTTCACATTATTTTAGCCTACCTCAACTATCTCACCACTCATTAGAATAAATAGTTGCAGCAAATACAAAATATGCTTAAACCCTCTTAACTATGTATTCTACATGCTAGTTGTTCATTTATCGAGATTCGTAGCTTCCAAATTTGGCATGGATATATACCCTTTGAAATTTGGCATTAATATAGTTTCGAATTTCTTGCATTGATTTGTCTGCAACTATGCCACCACTGCTCATGGTTTTCTGCAGTTGTTACATTCTAACATACCCTTTGTATGGGATGATTAGGCACAATAATCCTTTGAAAAATTAAAGTGTGCCCTCAATTTAGCACCTTTCGTTGGTCCTCTAGAATTTGATAAGGATTTTGTTCATTATATTTCTTCGTCACCCTTTGTTTTGTTGTTGTTGGAGAATTAATTCAAGATGGTATCGATGGATGTGAGAATGTCATCTATTACAGGAGTAATAACCTATTTGGACCCTCATTTTCCTATACCCATGAGGATAAATTGGCCTTAGTGGTTGTTTTCTTCGTTCAGAACTTCTATCATTACATTTGGATATGCAAACCAAATTTGTGAAAAAAATCCAACACTATGTCCTTTCTATTAAGCTGGTGGGTCATCAATGGTAAATAGGCTCATTGTGTCATTATCCTTCGAGAGTTTGACTTGGAATTTCTTACAGCTAAGAGTGAGAAAGACTTATCCCTAGCTGAGTTCATTTTCGACCCCCCAATTGGTACATCAAACCCACCATTGAATGATGACCTTTTGAATGAGCACTTGTTGACTATATCCATTGACAATCCATGGTATGGAGACATTTTAGTTTCTTTGTGAACCCATAATTTTGGTCATCATTTTTAATATGATGACTGATGACATATTCATAATCATACTCCTCATTGTCTCCTCATTAGAGATGGCATTTATCATCAAGAAGTTGGCACCTTACTGCGTTGTTGTCTCACTCATGATGAGGTATTTATAAACAATACTATTTTCATACCAGTATTGAGTTGACACCTTACTGCGTCGTTGTCTCAATCATAATGAGGTATTTATAGACAATATTATTTTCGTACCAATATTGTATATCACTCTTCATACTCATCTATAGACAATACTATTTTCATACCGGTATTTTATAGAACTCTTAATACTCATCTATTAACTAGATCAATCCCATAGGAGATATTCCCATGCTTACATTTCTGTGTCATTACAATCTCTTGTACAAATTAGTGTATAGGATTCAAGTACCTTTTCATATTCCTTGCTAATCACTATATGGGACCACGTTTCCACACACTAGGTGGGATGGATGTGGCATCCTCTTCATATCTAAAAACATTCCACGCCACATTGTTCATAAGCATCCTCTAGTGATGCATGCATCTCTTGCATCACATTGTAGTAGTCCTAAACATTTTGTAGTTCTTTCTCTAGATTGGAAATCCATTGTCCCATGCCATGTACTTTGATTTTCTTTCTAAAATGGATTACTTAGATGACACGACATTTGCTCTTACCATGATTGTGTGATGATATAAACCTAATAACTCTCTAACTCTACGTAGTAGCCAAATAAATTCTTTATATTTTTTTTCCTTTTGATTTTGAGCATATTGTGCCCATCTAACTATGATACCTTTCTCATTTCCATAGCATGCATATTTATCCTTAAAAGTATTAAAGTAGCAATTGCTCTTTGGGTAGTGCAAGCCAATTAGCTTGAAGGCTTATCTCAATGGCATGGACCACCTAACTAACGGCATGTTGCTAATGGGGATTGCTTGATAGTCTTAGCTACCAACCATCCAACCAATTTGTATGTGTAGTTTGAAAAAATGCCTACCATACATGTTGATGCTAGTATATCACCATACAATATGGTCCTAAATTTGTTAAATACTATATTTTAGCAAGTACGACACATATAAATAATGTTAAGGCCCTCACTACCACAATAGGGTTTTTTAGTGACTTTGTTTGTGCCCTCTTATCTAGAAATTAGAAAAATGATGCATAATGGTCTTTGTATTTTTTAATGTTTTTTTTTTTCAAATTGAATCGCTTCATCAATAGCTATAGATGCCTTTTCTCCATTCCATATAAATAATTAGAAGTTTAGTCAATGAAATCACCCCGGCCGATATTCCAATTAGCAAAGGTTCGTTCTCAATTCGTGAGCCAATGGAAGGGATTGAATTGATAACCAACCTATTGTTCTCACATAACCATGGGAAGAATCTATATATGGACATCTAGTCGCTTCCCTCGAATTGGGTGGAGTTGGGCCAACAAGAGATATTCCCCTTCCCACAAGAAATAGCTAGCGATAGAAAGCAAATAGGAATTAAGAAGTAAGTAATAGCTCCTAGTATGTGCAAGTATCTCGAGTTGCGATTCACCCCAGTGAAATGGAGCTTTGTCTCTCTCGATCAGATATCCACATACGGGGTCCCACCCGGAACTAACATCGCACTGCCTAAGATTCTGGGTTTTCTTTATTTGACTTCAAGTGCTTCTCTCCAGTCGCTACTCGCACTGCTATTACGAATACCAATGTGGTAATTACAGTCCCCGGACGTTCCTCCAATGACGCTAGAGCGTTGGAACTTTGACTTTTCTAAATACGGCATCTCAAATTTATTCTTTCGTCCCATTCATTAGTTTGATCCAAATGTATCTCTGAAGTAGAATCATGTTGTTTCTCCCTCCAATCCCAATCTCTTGTACTTCCTGCTCTTTGTCGCTCCACTTCCGTTCACGGGCAGGAGGAATAGACTCCTTCTCTTATTCACGTAGTAAAGGATTCTCCCTTCGTGGAATGATTTTATTTCTTCATCGACCCATATTTATGTATTAACAACAGGGGATCGACAGTTCGAACGGGGATGGGAATAAAAAGAGAGAAGGTTGGTCATCCATCCATTCATGCGCTGTGGGATATTTGAGTGAGAAATGCTATCTTTCTATCTCAAGCGATCGAGCGACATCGGGCGAAATAGATCCGAGTGCATAGAGGAGTTTATAAGAAAGAAGTTATATATCGCAGGCCCTATTCCCCTATCTATTAAGACTTGCCCTGGTAAGGTGAGTGTAGATCTCTTCTGTCCCAATCGTGTAGTTAGGGGTTCCATCAACCCCCTCCGGCATTGAACTTCAAATAGATATGAGGTTCAAGGTCAAATGCACTTTCAGATCCCACCCCCCTTTTCTATATCAAATTGGTGGAGCGCTTTCCATAGCCTGGCCTCTATCCCAATCTTCTGCAATACAACACTTAGAACTGGCATTCCAGATCGATCCAGGCCTTTCTGATAGCGCTCACTGAGGCCCATAATTGCCTATCAATAATTGAGGTGGGATGGTCAAACCTATAAGACCTATCTAGATGGTAAATTTGCTTAATGAAAGGTGGCATCAAAGGTGGCATCATATGAAGATGTCAAAGAGGCAAAGAACTTGTTGTGGGACAATATAATAAAGAAAATTCATGGAAATTGAAAGCATTTCCAGATCATACAGGAAGAAACAGCCCTGGTCAGGCAAGTCAGAGTGGATGTTGAGCTATTGAATAAGGAGATGAAAAATGATGCATAATGGTCTTTGTATTTTTTAATGTTTTTTTTTTTTTCAAATATTTCAATTTAGCGGCTTCATTATAGAATTATTTAGTGGCTTCATTTATTGGCCTCAATGTGACCTTACAACCCCTTGGCATCCTCATAGTGTCCTTTTAGCATCCTTTTCAACATTTTTTCGAGTCTTCTATTTTATCTTTGGACATTTTCAATTTATTTTTTTTAATCTTTTGGCATTTTGTTTGTGTTCTTAATTGTTTATTTTTGCATTGCGAATAAGGATTGGGGTTAAGAATGTGTGTTAATGTAATATTTTTAGGTTGTAAATGTGTATATATACATATGTGTTTATATCCTAGTCAGCTAAGATGTGTAACGTTCGTTTAAATTGACCTCAAGATGTGTCATTTTTTTTAATTCCTCAATTCAATGATTATAATATTTCACATATAATTGATCAATTACAAATTAATATTATGATAATTCATTTAAAATATATACACCATATATTATATGTCAATTAACAATTAATATTATGGTAATTTGAATTTAAAAATATACCATATATATTGTAAAGTATTCTATGACATCCATTGAGCGTAGACACTCCTTGGGCAGACTTCGTGGCAAGCTAGTTAAGATAACACAAGGGGCATGCAATCGTTTGGGAAAACAAAGTCTTATAGGCTTGGACATGAGCACATTGAGTGCATGATGATGAGATGCAGACCCAAGGGGACACATGCCTCACTAGCCTTGTGACAAAGGATGAGGAATTGGGTTGCATTTGGGAAAGGATGGGGTGACTTGGGCGCTCTCCCAAGGAGTGTGTTGCGCCTCTTTCATCACCTTCGTGAGAAAAATAGAGGTGCTTGCAATCTTAGTTGGGTTTACTAAGCAGGACAGCTACAAGGAAAAGGGTTAGAGAAAGAAACATAAAACAATAACTAAGAATTAAACTAAGAAATAAAACATCAACTAAATTGATAAACATAGGGACATCAGGACAAAAGGAACAATGAGACCGATGTCACCAATGATAAGGATGATATTAGTGAAAGAAAACACCGAGAAGCAAGAGGACTATGAGTTCCTTCTTCCTCCAAGGGAGGGCTCTTGGACCCCCACAAATAAGCTCTTCTTACAACTCTTGAAAATGAAAATGAAAATGGTGAAAGAATTCTTTGCTAATCCACTCAAGGGGTGAGATAGATTGCCCAATGCAATGATGCAAGTAGACTCTTGGCAAGGATAGAAGATTCCTCAAGAGAATTATGGCAGCATAACTTTTCTATGAATTCCTTGAAAAATGAAGTGTATCCATGGCCTTTTTATAGCATTCCTTTGAGTTATTGTCCAACTAGTTTGTTGTGTGTAAAGAGGCTAATTAGGGCATTTCTAGGTCTTTGACCAGCCACCTAGTCGAATCCAGTCCAGATTTGAGTGTCAAATCAACTTGGAAGTTGAACCAAAAGTGGGTGGGAGGCCAACCACTCTCATAAATGCACCGTTTCTCAGGTGCACGGCTTTTTGTGACAACAGTCATGCATCATGCACATGTACGCGATTTCTGCATTCTTGTTTTGCGCATGTGCGCGCGCACCCAGTGTCTTCATAGCACCCTTTAATTTTTTCATTATTTGTATAGTTTTTACCCTTTGTGAATTCTTTTGTGTTAATTCAATTCCATGGATGACCTCATAACTATTTGACGATGTTGAATTCTTGTAACCATTTGCGGACGAAATTTCAGTGATAACACATGCCCCATGCTCGTGTTATGTAACTCAAAAAGAGGAATGAAGTGTTGATGTAGACAACTGCAACACCCTCGGGAGAGGTCGTGATAAAGGCATAAGATAATTATGCGGAGGAACTTACTTTGAACAGTGGGCAACGATATCTATAAGAAGTATCGCGGATTCAGTAGGCATTGATAGCCCAACCAGGTTCAGAGGTCTTCGGAAAATATGAGAAATAACTGCAATAGTCGCAAAGTAAGACCCACCGTAACATGAGAAAGTGTTGATGTCGAATGTTATGGGGGTCAACGACAACAGGGAAAAATTGTGGTTCTCCCTGTGCCGTCAGAGATCTCTCATTGGATAGGTAATGAGAATCAAGATACGGACTCCCTTCTGGAAAACTGTGTTGATGTCGACAAAACAAAGGGGGACGCGACTCCCAAAAGCAAATGGCTTCGTGAAATCTACTATATGAGCTTAGGAATTTGGAAGAGGTACATGGTTGAAGTTGAGATGTATGGAGACTCAAGATTTCCCTTGGTTGGGGGTATATGTGAAGTATAAGTGGTCGCAACCGTTCCACTGAGTCGAGTGTTAGGGGGACAACAAGACATGGGCGAAGTTGTGCCAGAGGCGGGACAAAGTGAATAAACTTAGAGGGCAGAGGTAAGTGGCCTATGGGATACTTAGAGGATATGGATGATGTCAATAAGGGTAGATGATAAAGAGTGCCCCAACCAAGGGTGACATGGGTTGCATTTGCCAAAAAATGTAAGAAGGTCACCAAAGGTGACGACAAAAAGGGTAACGTAAATGCTGGAAACAAAGGCGTCGGTACAATAAATAAAGAATAATTTTGGATAAGTGTACAAATACAGAAACGGGTGCCCCAATGTAATATGGTTGGCCCGGGTAGGGCACAAATTGCTTGGAGAACTGGTGGAGGGTGGGGGGCCCCATGGGTGGGTTTCTGTATGAGGTAGGTGAAATGAAGGGAAATTTGCAGATGGGAAAACTGATTGTGGATGAAATGGAGGGTTCATGATATTGCGGAGGTGCAGTAAAAAAATAGAACCGTGAAGAGATAATCTGGGAGTCCATTTGGGAAAGCTAGCAAAATGAGGAGAAGGAGTATGTGGTTGATTCACGACATGATGTAAGACTATCAGGACTCCCATCCCTAAAAGGTTTTGAAAAACAACATGAGTGTCAAAGGGGAAAAAGGGTGCTATGAATGGGACAACTCATGTGGGTAAGAGTGCTACCGGGTGACAGTACCGAAGATGCAAATGGAGGTGTTGGTATTGCAGAGCCGGAAATGGGGATCCCAGAGGCAAATTTTAGAGGGTGTGACTGGAGATGCAAGTGAGATTTAGAGGGAATGACTACATGCCAGTGTTGAGTATATACCTGAAGGGGTTGCGTTGATGTATGGTGACCAAGTACCTGCACACGTGAAAACCAAATACTCGACGTGAACAATATCTGAAGAGAATCAAACATATGAGCATTTATTTGATAATTTTGAATATGTGCATGCGTACATGGTCGGGGTATGAAAAAATGGCATCCTAGGGGCTCAGGATGAAAAGAGGCCTAGGGATTGTCGTGATGTAGATGACGGGATGTTGATCCCGTGGTTGGAGACAGATCGAGAAATGGACACCCGGAGCTCCCGAAATGGTGAGTGGAAGTTTGGCGAAAAGGTCGATATATAGCTGTAGGGCCCACATTGCCACCTCATTTTTACTTGTTGTTATAGTGACTGGACGAGAAGTATTCAGAGGAGATTTGGAGATTATAGGAGAATGAGGCATCCGATCGATGACCAGTGAGCTTTAGGTTAGTGGTCTGATCATCCTGCATAGAATTAGTGTTTCCATTTTTGGGCAAGGGCTATACAGAGGGTCGTACAGGGGGTTTTATGGGTGTGGGCCCCCACGTGCGCAGGCGATTCGGAAGTATGAGCACACAAGTGCGTGCCTTCTCACCGGATAGGCGTGCATGGGGGCGCCTGTAAGGGGGACAAGGGTGCGCACTATGTACACGCCTTTTGGCTGCATAGCTGTGCATGTGTGCGTGGCTATGTATTGGACAGGCGCGCCTGTGTTCGTGACAAGGGCGCATGAAGGCACCCTTGTATGTTGAGCAGGCACGCACCCATACGCACCTAGAGGATGGACATGTGCACCTGAGTGCGCACCTATGGAGTGGACAGGCGTGCATACGTGCACGTCTGTGGAGTGAACAGGCACGTATGTGTGCACGCCTGTGGGTTAAACATCTGCGCCTTGGAGGCAAGGTTGACGGGTGTAAAACTTATCTTTTTAATGTTGTTTATGGTCCATTTGGTTGACTTAGGACTGTTTTATATGGTTGCAGGAGGTCATTGTGCATGATGTCGGTTGGTTGGCGAGAGCGGGATTGGTCCCAGCTGAGAGACGTTGTGGCTATTGAGAAGCCAGGGGTACCTGCGACTTTGGCAGGCTGTGGGTTGCTGAAGTTCTTTGAGTGCTCATTGATATGGGCGCAGGAGTATCTCATGCAGTTCCTTATCCAGATGTGGAGTCCAGACCTGCATTGTTTCATAGTGCGGGGAGAGCAGATTGCCTTCACTACGGTGGAGGACATATACTTTTTGACTGGGATCTCGTTTCGGGGAACACCCCTATCGACAGAGCCGGTGTTACCGAGGGATGTGGCGCTAGTGACAGTTGGCCGGAGGTACTTTTCGGGGATGAACTTTATGTCTAGCATTGTTATGAGCATTGGGGTGATGGATGCTCTAGTGCATCATTGTATAGCAGTGATGATTGTGAGAGTGTATGGGTCTCTTGCGATGCAACGAGTCAGTGGTGGGTAGCTGTGTGTGATGGAGAGGGTACTAGCTGGTGAGCACTTCGCCTGGGGGCTTACTCTGCATGCCAGGATGGTAGGGCAGTTGGACCACTGTCGGTCCATGGATACAGGAGATTTTGCCTTTGGGTCCATTCTAGTGGCCTGGTTTTTGGAGAGGGTGGCTATGTTGCGCCCTAGGATTTTATTGGGTGTGTCTGGGGCGTGAGAGCCATGACTAAAGTGGTGGTCGACTGTTTTGCTTCACCACGGTGGTGGAGAGGGCGACCACTTCTTTACTGTTGAGGTGACACAGGTGTGGCGAAAGATGTTGCAGGTGATTTTACAGTTCCCATATGTTGGTGTTGACTTTTGGGAGGATCCGGACATGGTGTTACCGCCAAGGGAGGTTTTTGACCGTTGAGGTATGTTGAGGTATATATATATATATATATATATATAGAGAGAGAGAGAGAGATAGCATGACGTATGTATATGATATAGATGTTGATACTATATGTTGCTTGTTTGTATGTGCATATGTGGCACCTCGCGGGCGCGAGGTGGAATTACGGAGGACGTCGGCTCGCTAAGAGCCAGAGAGACCGTCGCGGGGAGGGTCGCGGGTTGAAGAGAGACGTCGGCGTGAGGATGTCTAGGCGAGACCAGCTGATCCTAAGAGAGCAGCGAGGAGACGTCGGTTTGATGACCCTGGTGCCGGGCCATCACATGCTCCTCCGGTAGATGCCAGAGCAAATTTTGAGGACATACGCCGTCGCCTGGAGGCGATGCTACAGGGCGTTCCTGAGGGCATGTGGCCTCGCATCCAAGATGAGGGCATCCTGGAGCAGTGTGTGGGGATTCTGCCACCATGGAAGGCCGTGGTACGACAAGCAGCAGTAGTAGGTGTTGTGATGACCGGATGATTACCTCCGGGGCAGGAGGGACCAGTAGTGGGTGGGGGACCACCACCTGAGGGAGGGGAAGGAGGTGGTGCTCTAGAGGCACCTTGACTGGTGCTCTATGTATTTTTGTCTTTTTGTATATAGGCTGGTGAGCCCATTTTGTACCGAGGTGTTTCACTGGCCTGCAGATACTTGTATTTTTGTATGTAAACATTTGGATGGCACTGTGGACCGTTTTATATATACATGAGTATACATTTTGAGATCTATGTGGTGTTTACATGTGTTTTGTTAATGTGTTGATGATGTCTAATCTATATATGTTGTGATAGGTTGTTGATGTGTTTATGTATGTGTAGAGGTAGCTTGATGTGATATATGCCAGTCTAACACAATATTAGCTAAGTTATCTGTAATTTGATTCAATTGTCTTGGAATATTTGTAAATGTAATGGAATCAAAATGTAGAGAAAAAAGTCTAACATGCAAGTATTTGCGAAAGAGGCAAGGATCACGTACGTGGTACACATTGTTGAGATGGAGAACGACTAGTTGAGAGTCGAGAAAGACGCTAAGGTGATGAATACAATGATGTTGGGCATCGGCTAGGAGGCCAATGACGGAAGTTTATTTGGCTTGGTTGTTGGTCAATGAACCCAAACATATGTTGCTCGAATGGAGCATTTCATGTGAGGGGGTATAGAGAGCCCAAGTGGCCGAAGTGAGATTTTGTGTCCAATGGCTGGCGTCGTCGACGTAACCGATGTGGTATACCAGTGGAGGAAGCATCTGTCAATAGCACAAATGATAGTTTAGACGTGAGGGATGGAAAAAAGATCAAAAACACTATAAAAGAAATAACCTAAATAGAATGACTACGTTTAAGCATAAAATTTCTTTAATTATAACCCGTTGATGGGTTCTTTGAGAAAGAGGCCTTCAGGAGAGGCCAGGATGTATGCGCCTTTGGTGAGGCAATGTTGGATAATGTATGGACCATGCCCTAGTGACTCAAATTTTCCATGGCCAAAGGTATCATGAGCAATATCGTAAGCAAGGATGAGGTCGCCTTCACGAAATGAGTGAAGGTTGACATGTCGATCAAAGGTAGCCTTTGATCATTTTTTAGCTGCCTCATTGTTCTATAATGAAGATCGACGATCTTCATCCAGGGAATCTAAGTTCAGTAGGCGCTGCTCCATTGGAGCAGTGTCGGGTAATAGCTCAATTGCGGTGTGTAAGGTGGGAATTTCGCACTCGATGGGAAGAGTGGCCTCAACCCTATGGACTAGATGAAATGGTGTGAAACCAGTAGTTTTTTTCACAGCCGTACGGTAAGCCCATAGTGCGGAAAATAACATATGATGCCAATTGGTCTTATGTTTATTAACCGTGCACTATAACATTGTCTTGAGGACCTTGTTAACTACTTCGACGTGTCCGTTAGATTGAGGGTAATATGGTGAGGCAAACTTGTGGGAGAATCCTAACTGAGATGAGAGTTCGACGAAAATCTCATTCTCGAAGTGTTTCTTGTGATCGAAAACAAGTTGGAGTGGTACTCCAAAGCGAGATATGACGTGGTTAAAGAAAATACGCACTGCGGTGTCAGTGGTATTGTTGAAGGTGGGCATAGCTTCATCCCATTTGGTTAAGTAATCGACCGCGACAACAATGTATTTGTGTCCATTGTTTGATGGGGGATTACAAGTCATGAAGTCGATGCCCCATTTACAAAAAGGGTCGGCAGTAATGACTAGATGAAGAAGAGAAGGTGGTGCTCGGGCTTTGTTGGCGTAAAGCTGACACTTCTCACATCGTTTCACAATGTGAATGCAATCGTGAAACAAGGTAGGCCAAAAGTAACATGCTCGAATAATCTTCTGAGCAGTGGATATTCCCAAAAGATGGCCCCCACATGTGCCATTGTGGCAGTCGTTCAAGACTCTATCGGCCTCGTCAATGGTCAAGCATCGACGAAGAATGGTGTCAACCCCTCGATGGTATAAGATGTCTCCGATGAGGAGGCAGCGGGGGGCCTGGTGGCGAATACGATGATGATCATCTCATGAAAGGTGGTTACCAAACTTTTGAGTTCGGAGGTAGATGAGGAGGTCGTCGTACCAAGGATCATCCGAAGTGATGTAAAAGAGGTGTTCGTCGGGAAAGTCGATATTGACGAGGGCACTGGTTGTGTCAGAGGGGAGGGTCGTAACAAGTTCGGTGAGAACGAGGGCTTTCTTGCTCTTGGGTGTTGAGAATTCAAGATCGTACTCCTGAAGGATAATGATCCATCAAGCAAATTTGTTGTTAATTTGCCGACGACTGAGCAAGTATTGCATAGGGTTGGAATCTGCTACAACCTTGGTTGTGCGAAGCAGAATGTAGTGATGCAGTTTCTGGACTGCGAGGACGACTGCAAGAGCTAGTTTTTCTTTGTGTTTATACTTCAAGGGTGGCCCTGAGAGGTTTTTACTAATGTGATAAATGACATGCTCATGATTGTCATCACCTAGCTAAACGAGAACTCCTGCTACCGAAACAGTTGATGCTGATACGTAGAGGATATAGTCGCGATTGTAGTCAGGTGCACTAATTAAAGGGGCATTGGAGAGCGTCATTTTAAGATCATCAAATGATTGTTGGGCATGTTCATCCCAGGAAAATGGGATGTCGTGACGTAGTAAGCGAAGGAAACTGTGTGCACAAGTGGCGTAGTCTGGGACAAATCGTCGTAGAAAGTTAGTCTGGCCTTGGAGGCTCTGGAGTTGACGTAAATTTTGGGGAGGTGGAATTTTGGTGATAGCTTGGACTTTGAGGGGGTCCAAAGTAATACTGTTTGGGAAATGATGAATTCGAGGAGGCGCCTCGCAGTGACGCAGAAAACACATTCAAGGGGATTCAAGCGGATGTTGTACTGACGACATCGTTGGAAGATGATTCGTAAATCATCAAGATGTTGGGTGCATTTCTTGGATCAAGCTATGAGGTCGTCCAAGTATGTGAGGATGATATGAGCCAAATCGTGAAAAATGTATGTCATGGCCTGTTGGAAAGTTGCGTCGGCATTCTTTAAGCCAAAAGGCATGACACGATATGCAAAAGTACCCCAAGGGGCAGTGAATGTGGTTTTGTACTGATCGGCTGGGTGAATTTGAATTTGATTATATCTAGAGAAACTGTCCATGAAGGATAGAACCTCGTGGTCTGCGTAGTCGTCGATAATTTGATCGATGAAATGCGTTGGAAAGTTGTCCTTGGGACATGCGTGATTGAGATCACGAAAGTCTGTGCAGACGCGGATAGTGCCATGTTTTTTATTAACGGGTATAGGGTTGGAAACCCATGAGGTATAGGCGATGGGGTAGATGAACCCAACCGCGCGTAATTTGTCAATTTCGGCTTTGATGGTCGTTGCTTTGGATGGGTGTAGCGGTCGTTGTTTTTTACAAACTGGTGTAATTTCGAGCCAGGTGTCGATGCGATGTTCGACGATAAATGGATCGAGGCCAGGCATTTCCGTGTATGACCGGGAAAAAATATCCCGATATTCCTGGAAGAGGGCTTTATAGGTGGTGATTTCTTGAAGAGTGCAAGAGGCTCCAATGGTGATTTCCTCGACGATGCCATGTTTGATGGAAATGTCTATTTTAATGGTCAGGGAAATGTTGGCCATGTTGCCTTCTTCAAAAGCATCAGGGGCAGGAATGGGGTTTTCAAACCAGTCGATAGGCCTTGATGGGATAAAATCCTTGGTTTAGACCATGTATATGGGGTGTTGGTTAGGAGGCGTGGAGGCTTCCTGTGGAAAGAAAAGTTTGTGGTGGTTTAGCGCATCCCATGGGTAGTCAAGGTTGTTTAACTCTTCTACTATTTCCTAGTCACAGTGGAATTGGCGGGAATACAAGGGGTCGTGAAGAGTTATATCGGTGATTGTTGTTGTGTGGCTTCCCCCTAGTGATGAAGAAGCAGGGGGAACGACACAAGGAAATTGTGATGGTTTGCTTGACATAAACCAAATATCGAAGTACTGAGGAGTACCTGTGGTAGTTGGGTGTAAAATTTTCGTAGGGAAATGAGTGGGAGAGTTGGGAGGATTGGGGGGTGAATCCTCAGATAAGTCATCTAAGAACCATGGAGGCATTGGAAGGGCCTCAGGTTCGGGAGAAATGACATGAAGAACCTCTAGTAACGAGGTAAGGTCAACTATCGATTCTGTGGGTCTTTGAAGCAGGGTCAATTCGTGTTGCTTGTATTCAATGATCATAGGACACTGGTATGTAAAATAATATAAGGATTCACATAGAGAGCAACGGAAACTCATACGTTCATTGACTGAAGTTGTGACATAATGGATGTAAGTGATTTTTGGTAGGGATGATGTAGTTGGACTGGGTTCGCTCTGGAAGCTTTGGCGTACTGCGGCTAATGTTTGTCGAAAGCGTGGCAGTGCTAGGCAATGGTGGGTATAATGGCCATATTCTAAACATATAGCGCAAGCGAATTTGGTTCGCAACCCTTTACTACTTGAATGGGGGGTGGTAGCGGCAGTACTGGCTATAGTGGTGAGTGTTGAGGGAGTTTGATTGAGTGGAATCAAATTCCGTAACTCTGGTAGGGATGGGCAGTTGTTGGTTTGGTGTCCATCTTTCTCACATAGTGCACAAGGGGGTTGGATGCATGGGGGAAGTGGAGTTGTGGGCTCCTTCTTCTTTCTCCTGCCCCCAGTTGTGGCAGGGGGGGTAGTGAGTGGGGGTGTAGAGGGTATGGTGGGAGTAAGTATGGGAATCGTCCTTGGGATTCCTTCTATTTGGGGGGGAAGGGATGGTCGAGGGACCATCTTGGGTGGATGTAAATACCAAACTAGAATTGCTAACACCATATTAGGGAGGGTAAGCATTATGGCTACTTGGAAAGCTTCGACGCCAGGTGGAGGGTAAAAGAGGGGGATTTGAGTGATGGCTTGGGGAACTGTCTCCCAAACTGGGATATGACCTTGGGGAGGGGTGAAATCGTGGACTGGCGGGGTCGACAAGTTCGCAGGAGGCTCATGAGGGGGAATTTTTGCGACTAGTGGGACGTCAGATATGATAGAAGCCTCCCTAGGAGGAACGGTATCCTCTATGTTAGTTCCGTTAGATGATACGATGCATACTTGATTGGAAGGATGAAGGAGCGGTGGTGTTCCATGGTAAGTTCCTAACAATGATGGATCTTTGAAAATTTTGGGACCCATTTCGACGAGTGGGTATGCGTCATGAATTGTGTGGATGAGAGGAAGAATGTTATTGATGTTGGCAGATGGGTTAGGCTCATAATGTGAGACTTGGTCAATAGTAACGATCTTCCCGTTGTGGGGGAACATCATTGTTTGAAAGATGGAAGAGGCAACTGCCTTCATAGCGTACATGTAGCTACGACCGAACAGGATATTATAATCGAGTGGGGCATCGATAACTTCAATGTCGATGAGAATAGTCTTTCCCCCGAGTTCTACGGGGACATTTTGGAAGAGCCCTTCAGGAGATGATGGTCATCCATCATAAGCTCATAAGGTAATGGCAGAGGGTATGAGTTCAGGGGAACCAAGTTTCTGCCATACAGATTTGGACATAATGCATGTAGATGCACCTTCATCGATGATACACCGATGAACTGTGATGTTCCGTATTTTTACTGGGATTTGAAAAGCAATCAAGGAGGGAAGGCAAGTTTCTCTGTTGTCGAGATCTAATGTAATGAGTCGAGTATCTGCGGGGTCAACTGCCCCCAAGGCAGAAACTAATGATTTCCGCTGAGTGGGACAAGTCTGAAGGACTTCTAAGACTGACATGGTAGCCGAGGATTGTGCTAAGTCATCAACCAAACTGTAATTATGAGCAGCCCTAGCCTGTGGGTTGTGGACATTCATGCGTAATGGGATGTGAGGGATGTGAAGAGGTGGCTCTGTGTTAGGGCGAGGGATCACCAACGGGGGTCCCGTCGGTGCAGGGTTTGTCTCTGGAGGGATGGGAGGAGACTCAATGGATGCATGATACTGACGATTACGTGTTTGCAGAAGGATTTATTCCTCACTAGTGAGGAGGATCGTGCGATCTGTTGGATTGTTTGGGTTGAGGTACTGCCCCACCTGAGGTGGGTTAGGTTGTGTGTCATGTTGGGTGTTTATCACACCTTGGTGTGGAATAGGATTTTGTAGAACGATAGGGGGGGTTGTTGCACGTATTGTTGTGGGACCTGCTGAGGGAAGTTGGTTTTAACATTATTGTTATTTCTCCCTTGATGCCTATTATTATTGCCCCCCTGGGGGTTCTGATTCCCTTGGTTCCGGTTGCCCCCAGTAGGTTGGTTCTGCGGGGGTTGATTCTCGCCTTGACCTGGGTTGTTGTTGTTCCTATTTTTTCCTTTCTTTTTGGCATTGTTTGACGGATGGGTCAGATTTGTCATATTCAGCTGTTCGAAATTTTGATATTGTTGAACAGGAGAGGATTGAACAAAATTCACCCTAGCGTGAGGATGTGGGGGAGAGATGGGTTGTGGGCGACCAGGAAATGGAAAGTACGGATTATGTGGGGGTAACGATCTGTAAGGTACATAGGAAGGTGTGGTGCTTTTGCTAGTACTATAAGTTGAGGTAGAGGGGGTACCAAAACTCGTTTGAATAGGTGGGTGTATGGGGGGTGACGACGGTGGCCCACTGATGGGTGGAGGCATAGCAACAGGGTATGGTTGTTGATAAGGGAGTGGGGGGTAATAAGAAGTGCCCACATATACCGACGAGTATTGAGGTGTTCCATACATTGGTGGTTATTGGGGTTGTGGACCGTGGTGAGTGGTATTACCAATCAATCTATCTGCTGAGTGAGACATCCCAGGTTTGTCTTGGCCAAACGGCACAGGTTTTGGGAGATCAGGAAGTACAGTGTATAAGTACCCTGACTATGAATAGATGAGGTTGTATTGTTGAGCCTTACTGATGGCTTCTTCTTCTGATTGAGGAAAGGTGGAAGCTACATCCTTACCGAGGAGAGAAACAAGTGATCTAAGAAACCAGTCAAGACACTGTTGTTTGGTGGTTTCTGCTTTGCAAAAACTATGTCGCCTACACCACTCGTGAATGTGATCAGTGATATGTGTGGCTGAGGTTTGTTTGAAATTAGAGAGTAGTTCCAGACCATTGTCATGGCGGATTGGTAATTGGAAGAAGGTCAAAAATGCTTTGGCCAAGGATTCAAAAGTCGCATGGGACCCTGATTTTTCATCTACATACCATTTGGCCGATGGGCTAGTGAGGGTGCGTTGAAATAATATCAGTCTGATGGAATCATCCATAATGTTGTCGGAAGAGCACCATAGGTGAAAATTCATGACATGGTTGGCAGGGTCATCTCCTGCCTTTCCTTCAAACTTGGGGATGTCTGAAGGTAGTTTGGTGGGCATTGCAGGCCATGTGGGGTCATGCAATATAGGATCATTGGTGAGTTTGCTTAGATATGGTATGTTGAGAGAGGCCAAATATGGCATCTGTAGTGGGGGGGGAGGATTATCTCCAGCCATAGTGTAAGTGTGTTGTGAACCTGACCCTCGAGGGGGGCTAGGTGGGTTGGTACTTCCCCCTTGAGAGGAAGTTGGTCCTCCGCTTCCGTGTAAAGGAGAGCGAGTGGACGGCGGGACTTGGGAAGTGGACCCAAGTAATGTGGAACCAAGAAAAGCTGATCCTAAGACAGTAGCACTCACAGGAGTGTGTGAAGGTGGTGTCGATGAGTGGGAAAGACCAAACACTCCCCCTAAGATAGGAGGGAGGTTTAGCAAGCGTCGAGAACGACGGGGATTCTGTGGATCCCCTATGATGTCCAACTAGATGAGTGAATGTGTGCAAATGGTGGTGAGAGTAATAAAGAAACAAGAGCCTTTGTGGCAAATTTTGAACTTTACACAATATATATATCCAAATCAAAATGTACTCAGAAGTGCATCATACATAAAGTGGTTTGAAAAAGAAGCATATATGTGGATAAGTGGGTTTTGTCTGCATGGGGAATCAAAGAAAACAAATGCCCGTGTCCTAGAAGACGTAACGTCCTTCCCCTCAAATAGCACTGGACCTTCCAATAGTACTCAACAGTGGGGTCTGAAGTTACCGGAAGAGAAACTAGTGAAGGATGAAATAATTGGTTATAATGAGGGGTAAAGGGGGCATATCCCAAAAGAGCTGACAATATTTCCCAATAGCCGCATAAAATCCAATCAAGGTGCAATTGCAGCCCACAATTTCCACCTGGGTAGATGTCTTAAAATTTGGTCACTAGGTACCTCAGTCAAAGTGCGACATTTAGATTTGCAGCCTCATAAATGGGTCACGAGCTGGATCCCATCCAAGAGGTGGGTGCCTCGAGGGGGGACACACAGAACAATCGGACCTTGGCCTTCAACCCTTCATAGGTATCTCCCTGCCTTATGGTGTTAGGAACACTTGACTTGGAGGATTTTCAGTTCCCTATTTGACAACTTTTATGGTTTTGACAATGTGAGAACCAGATAACGGGGAGTTATTTGGATGTCTATCCCTGAAATCCTACCTAGACTAAAAAAATTCTTTTGGCACCTCCTGTGGAGGAAAACTTAGTGATTTTTTAGAAAGATTTTAGATGTAGTTGTTTTGAGAGGTTGGGGGTGTGAACCAACCTCGTTGAATTTAAATGGGAGTGGATAGTTTCTTCAAGAAAAGGGTGGGGTGTTTCGAAATCCCTTTGGAGGAAACTTACTTTGACCTCCACGTTTCAAGAAGAAGCTATGTTGGTGATAAGTGACTTTTGTGTGTGTATGAGTGAAAGTGTTCCAATTTTTAATTAATTAGGTGTCACCTTGATGCATGTGGACTTCGCTTGGTCCTTACAAGTGTTGATTACCTAATTAACTAAGTGTATTTGGTACAACCTTGCGTAATTCAAAAGTCCCTAGGAAGCTAGCATGTGGACATGTGGGTCCGTTACTATTCCTTTAACTCCCTATTGTGATGTAATCTAAGAAAATCTTTGAAACTATCCTAGATTGTGATCATGTGGGCATGTATGGGCCCGTTACAAAACCTTTAAACTTCCCTAGTGATTTGATCTAAGAAATTAAATTTCAACACTATCCTATCTTTGTAGCATGTGGGTATGTATGGGCCCGTTACAATATTAAGATGTGTTTGAAAAAATAAACTAAGAGGAGTCCCAAGAAGGGTTGTTGTCCTCTCCTAAAGGTTCTAATCTTCTTAAGGGAGATGAAATTGTTTCACAATCTTTTTCTGATTCTTAAGGTCACTTGGAGGCGCGAGAGAAGAGCATATTAAGCGATTTTTATCCAACTTCTAGTCCCAATGCAAGTTAAATGTGATTAAAAATGATTTCCAACTTATATTTTGAGTCAAAACAAGCCATCCATGTGGTGAAAATGAAAGAAAAAGAGGAAATAATGATTTTAACCCCCTAAGTGCCTATGTGTTTTGACTAACCCCTTTATATGAAGAGGGGAATAAGTGTGGTGCAGCTTTAAAACATGCTTGAAATCATTTTTAAGAAGGATAAGGGCCTTCCCCACATCTCAAAAACTTTACAATGTGAATTTTTTGCACAGGTGCGTTGGTCTCAGTGGAGACAGAGGCGCACAGCGCGCATGTGCGTAGACCGAAAAGAGTTAATGGGCGCACAACATAACTGTGACTTGGGCGCATGTGCGCACGATGCGCATCTGTGGGCCACAAAATGTGTGCATAGGTGACACACAGCCGTGAATGAAAATTCTGGATGGAATTCTCTCAATTCACCTTGGAATTGGATGGTTGGTAGGTTGGCTTAGGCCGGTTACTGCACCTGCAAGTTAAATAAACCAAAAGAAGAGCTAGAAAAACCCAAATGGGGTAGGAAATTGATACCTTTCCCCGATGGAGTCGCCAATCTGTTGCGCCTCTTTCATCACCTTCGTGAGCAAAATAGAGGTGCTTGCAAGCTTAGTTGGGTTTGCTAAGCAGGACAGCTGCAAGGAAAAGGGCTAGAGAAAGAAACATAAAACAATAACTAAGAAATAAAACAACAACTAAATTGATAAACATAGGGACATAAGGACAAAAGGAACAATGAGACCCATGTCACCAATGATAAGGCTGATATTAGTGAAAGAAAACACCGAGAAGCAAGAGGACTATGGGTCCCTTCTTCCTCCAAGGGAGGGCTCTTGGACCCCCACAAATAAGCTCTTCTTACAACTCTTGAAAATGAAAATGAAAATGGTGAAAGAATTATTTGCTAATCCACTCAAGGGGTGATATAGATTTCCCAATGCAATGATGCAAGTATACTCTTGGTAAGGATAGAATATTCCTCAAGAGAATAATGGCAGCATAACTTTGCTATGAATTCCTTGAAAAATGAAGTGTATTCATGGCCTTTTTATAGCATTCCTTTGAGTTATTGTCCAACTAGTTTGTAGTGTGTAAAGAGGCTAATTAGGGCATTTCTAGGTCTTTGACCAGCCACCCAGTCGAATCAAATCCAGATTTGAGTGTCAAATCAACTTGGAAGTTGAACCAGAAGTGGGTGGGAGGCCGACCACTCTCATAAATGCGTCGTTTCTCAGGTGCGCATCTTTTTTAGACAACAATCGTGCATCGTGCGCATGTGTGCGATTTCTGCGTTCCTGTTTTGCGCATGTGCACATGCGTCCAGTGTCTTCATAGCGCCCTTTAATTTTTTTACTATTGTATAGTTTTGACCCTTTGTGAATTCTTTTGTGTTAATTCAGTTCCATGGATGACCTCATAACTGTTTGACGACATTGAATTCTTGTAACCATTTGCGGACGAAATTTCAGTGATAACAGAGTGGATCTGTCTGCCCTTGGCAGCATGGGCACGTTGGAGAGGTTGGATGACTGCATTGGCATACCCATAAAGAGTCACGTCAGTCAGTTCAAGGAAATGCACAAACAAGGGCACACCAAAGAGGTTCGGGTGTGTTCAGTTCAAAAGGTTTTGATGGTTCATGAGCACTCAGGTTCGATGAGTGTGTCGATATACAAAGGGGCATGTTGAAGTTCGTTTGGAAACGTTGGTTTGTGAAGGGGAATGACACCCAAAGGACACGATGGTTTGTTAAGGTGAAGTTTGGAGTCCATATAAAGAACACAAGGCACATGAGTTAGAAACATATCACATCATCACAAATCGAGTTGGAGAGTGAGGTATGTAGCTCGAGTTGAGGTGACGAAGATGAAAGCGAAGTCTGAAGGCTTTCCTTAGTCTCTTTTTGGAGTGTCTTGGGTGTTAGAAAAACAGGACCGCGAAGCAATAAAATAAAACAAATGCAGAAACAAAAAACACAGAAGACACACAATACAAGAGAGACACAGATTTACGTGGTTCACCCAGTGTGGGCTACGTCCACCAGAGAAATTGCCAGGTCCTTCCTTTATTATTATCCAGCAAATGAAGGGATACAACCTACAGCAAAACCCGCTGTAACTTCCTCTTCTTTCTCTCACAATCTCCTCTCTCAGAATACAATATTCACCACCGTACATAGTCGCAAATACATTTCCCTCATAAAAGAGGGTTGCCTTCTAGGGCAAAAAACCCTAACATAATCTCTACCGTTAGATCTGCGACCTTATAATGAACGATCCAGATTTACAATGAAATTACAATATACTTTTATAAGGCAATTTTT
>ML779063.1:142257-165506 GCA_009831015.1 Picea engelmannii | reverse complement strand
GGTGAAAAAAAAGTAGCAAGCAGCATCCAACTCATAGGTGAAATAGAAAATATAAAGAGCCATCCAGGAAACAGTTGTTGTGAGCTCCTGTCCCATTATTCTTGTAAACAACTAGACAATTTCGCAAAATGGATTTCTAAATGAACTAACCTGCAAGCTTGTGATATCTTCAAGAACTAGAATCGGGTTTTCCAATAAATGGGGCAAGAGGTCCAACCCATTATTATGATTTGCTAGGAATTGTTTGCAATCTTCTCCTCTAAACATCAATATTGGCTCTGACAATCTTAACATCTGGTGGAAGACCTGAGGTGACAAAGAAACAAAAGAGTGGTCCCACAGTGGAATAATTCTTTTGTATGAAATAAATTTATCGATGCACCAAGAGACCAGGTCCTTACAGTCAAAAACTTCATGGACACAGCCTGCTCGGGCAATTCCAGAGGTCCAAATTACTTGGTTCTGGGCGGCAGGGTTTGAGTAATAAGAATATGCCCTGGACCACTGGAAGTTCTAGTCCTCGCGCCCAAAGATGATCATTGTATCTCCACATAATTGTTTTCGATATGATGCCATAGGTTTATGAGAACGTTGGTTTGCTCCAGACGATGGTTGAAATGAACAGTTAGAGCCGACAATGTAACTCTCCGCTAAATCTTGGTTAAATGCTTATGAATGGGAAAGATCCTTGAGCCTTTCACTGATTAATGACAATCTTTATGGATGGTGCATGATGAACTGTTAGCAGTAAATATTACTACATCTTAGGAATGCAAAGGTGGCAGGTACGATGAAGAGAAATTAAGGATTGGAGGTTTCGTGAACGTGCAGAGGCGACGACGTGCGAACGAAATTCCATGATTTTGAAATCAACACTCGGAAGGGATAATATAACCCTCCACAAATCTTGGTTTAATGCATATTAATAGGAGATCTCCTTGAGACTTTCACCCATCAATGACAATCTATACGGTTCCTGCACGATGAGTTGTTAGAATTAAATGTCTGTAATTGCATATCTAGAAACAAGACATGTGTGTGTGTATATATATATATATTAAAACAATTTTTTTTCTTTTATTATAGACAAGTGCGAAGGTCACAAAGATGGGGGAGAGGAAGGAACAAATGACAAGTTCTGAAAAGCGGTCGAATGAGATTCAAAATAGGGTTACAGGGATACTCAGGAGAGGCAAGTGTTCCACGATCAAATTTTATGTATTATAATTTTTGACTGCAAAACATGTAAAACATAAGAGAGCATGATGGGGCAGTTCAACGATCGGTTTGTATATTTGTGGAATTCCAAGAAAGTGGCTAAGTATGGAATAGGGAAATGGTCAGGTAGACTCGTTCTCGGAAGAGAGGATTGAAGTTTTCATGAACAGACCAACCTGATGACGTGCAAATGACATTCCATGATGTTTGAAATTAACGCTTGCTAATTACATGCCTAGAAATAAGATCTTATATATAACTGGTAATTGCCAATTGAAAAGGGGCATGGACACAGGAAACAATGATTAGGAATTGGATATTTCTTGAATCCGCCAAACCGACGATCCGTGAAAGAAATTTGAAGAAATGGCGAAGTATGGAAAGTGGACAGATGGGCTTCAAAATGGGGTGACAATAGTTCCACAGAAGACGTGAGGACCCAACGGTTAAATTGTATGTCTCGAAAGTTTTCAGTGAAAAATGTGTACCACGGAAGAGGGCATGATAGGTAGATCGTAATACGAAAGATGGTATGATCCGAGTCCGATTGTAAATTTGTATATCACGGAAGTGACGGTACTGTTCATAGGTCATGGAACAATAGAATTCCAATATAGAGCCCGCCTACTGGGAACCCGCGGTTGGAGAAGTGTTTGGGTATGGAATGGGGAAGCGGTCAGTCAGTGTCGCGATATAAGAGCACAAGTGCAAACCTGAACCCACAAGTCCGCCCACGTGCGCAGCCAAACATTTTTGAAAAAATAGATAAGTGACGAGAAAGATAAAGTTAAGGGAAAAGAGAAACAAATTTTTGGCTAAGTATAGAAGATGAAAAAGAAGGGCCAATATATTCACATCTGTAATAGATATCCCATTTCCTGCCAAGATATATACTTGGAAAGAAGTGCGAAGTTGGTGGGCATAGGAAACAACGACTAGTAACACAATCCACGAGTTTACTTGGTTCTTGGTTGTATGCTTTGTCAATCAATTTCTATATCATGGAACTCCAAGTCATTTTTTTAGCTAGCCAACCCGCAAGTTCGGCTATCAATTTGTATAGTGTGGAACTCTGGGTGTTGTTTGTAGGATACATAACTAAAGAGTAAATGATTTTCCCTTTAATATAACTTATGTGACGCAAATGTAGTATGTGACTTGTTTTAGCACTTTTCCATCTGTAAACAATGACAATCTTGAGCCCGCCAATCATGGAGCCCGTGTGTCAATTTGTATATCACGGGGATCTGAATGATGTTTGGAGGTCATGGAAAAATAGAAGTGCAATGTTGAGCCATCCAACGCGAAAGTCCGCCAGTCAATTTGTATATCACGGAACTCTGGGTGCTACTTGTAGGACGTGGAACAATAGAGGCCCAATTTAGACAAAGGGGAAGCGCTCAGTCGAAACGCGTGAATCCGCCAACCCGCGCAGCAAGGGATTTTCGAAAAAAAACCTGATTAAGTAACCAGGAAGAGAGACTACAGAGGATAAAAGAGTGGGAAAATAGAAAGGTAGAGGGCAGTTTTCGTAAGCGCGAATTGGTTTCAACGAAGCCCCATTGTTGCAAAACCATCATTTTCTACTAATTGTCGGCAAATTCTTTGTTGAAGATTAGATTTTATTGCAACGTGTGGGTGTGAGTGTGTTCTTGATACATTGTTTCATGACTGTAACATATTAACTTAAGTATTAAACTTCATTTTCTACTAATTGTCAGCAAATTCTTTGTTGAAGACTACATTTTATTGCAACGAGTGGGTGTAAGTGTGTTCTTGATACATTCTTCCATGACTGTAACATATTAACTTAAGTATTAAACTTCTTGCATTATGGGTTGTTAGAATTAAAAATTAATAATTGCATGTCTATAAACAAGAATGACGATTTTGTTGCAACGTTGTACTTTGGTATTGCTATGTTCTATCTGCATTGCGAATAGAATTGAACGTTGGTTTGAAACTGTGTGTAATCCATTTTTTGTTTGCATAAAAGCTTGGTGGATTGACACAGTACATTGTCATATAATTGTTAAATTCTCCATCTTAGAACAAATTACCTAAGTAAATACAATATCGAAGAACTACGAGACCACCGAACCATGTCGATGAGAAGAGACGTTAAATCCAGAAAAGAACCAACAACAAAGACTCCAAGGAAAAAAAAATTAATAGCAAATCCATTTAAAAAAAAAAAAACACCGAGTATTGTACATCTATCCTTAGAAATTGGACCCAGTTCTTTGGGCCAAAACATTGAATGTATCTGCCACAAACACATGCATGAGAGCCGCAATATGCAGGATCCTTGCAGTTTTCTCCTCAATGAATCATCCTGTAGTAGAATTGATAGTTTTCAGAAGCTTCCCGTGAGGAAGAAGACAAAAAACGTTGCAGGGCAAATGGAATATCCCTTAACTGAAAGTTAGGAGACATCTAGAAACTGCCTCTGCACAGTCAAAAAAACTTCAGGGACTCAGGTTGCATGTGCAGTTTCAGAGGCCCAATTTATTCCATTTTGGGTGGAAGGATATGACTAGTAGAAATATGGCTTGCACCAGTGGGAGTTCTAGTCCTCATTCCTGAAGATGTTAATTGTATATCCAGAAAACAGGACAGTAGTTCTGCAATTGAATATTTTTTTGGCTTGAAATATATCTCTAGGAGCATCAATGTATCATTTCCTTATAGTGAAAGTCTTCCGCCCAGAACAGACTAATTTGGACCTCTTGAATTCCTACTTTCGAGCTTCAAAGAGGCTATTTCATTCATCATCGGTTTCTTTTCTGAAACTCTTTTTGGTGTTTTCAGGACTGCCATCACTGAGTTGGAAAGTTCTGCCCGTTATGGTTGATTTCAATTTGGGTGCAAGAGTGGAAAAAATCTCTGCATTTCCATCATCCATTTCCATATCATCATCCATCAGATCATCTTCTTCCAGCTCGGAATCCATGACATCAATCACTGCGCTAGCCATCAATGCAACTAGGCAGGTTATCTGAGCAGGCAGGGTTGCCTTGGAATTCTTTGGCTTGAAATATATCTCTCGGTATACTAAGGGACCATCTTCTTTTTTGCTCCTGGGCGGAGGGAGATTAGTAAGAATATGCCCTGGAATACTGGAACCTCTGGCCATTATGCCCAAATGTGTTTACTGTATCTGGACAGAACTGCTGCCACAAGTTAACGAGAATTTTCATTTTCTCCAGACGATGTTTGAAATAAAAATTGGGGAGGGATAATATAACCCCCCACAAATTATGGTTTAATGCGTATCAATGGAAGATCTCCTCGAGCCTTTCATTGATCAATGACAATCTCCAGGGTTCGTGCAAAATGAGTTGTTACCATTAAAGCTCACTAATTGAATATTTAGAAAAAAGTGCGAATGGGGCGGTGACGACGAAGAGAGATTAAGAATTAGATATTTCTTAAAGGCTCCAACCGGCCGGTGCACGAAACAGATTGCATCATGTTTGAAATGAATACTTGGAAAGGATAACACTCTTCTCCACAAATCTTGGTTTAATTCGTAGTAATGACAAATATTCTAGCATTAAAGCTTAATAATTTCATATCTCGAAATAAGTACGAAGGTAGTGGTGATGGCGAATTGCGACCAAGCATTGTACATTTCGTCCAACCGCCAACCCACAAAATAGATTTCAAGAAATGCCCAAGTATGGAAAGTGGTCGGGTGGGTTACAAAAAAAGGGCCAGAAGATATACCCACCTATACAGGAACCTGCCATTCAAAAAGTTTGTTCAATATGAAACGGGGAAGTGGTCGGTCGGGATGGTGATACAAAAGTAACAATCGAAATCTGAAGACGTGAATCCGCTAAATCTCGCACCTAGACATTTTCCGAAAAAACGAGTAAGAAAGGGAAAGAAGAGGGAAAAGAGAAAGCAGAAGGCAATTTTCGGAAGCGGGAATTGCTGTAACAAAGAACTATTGATGGTATTAACAGTAACTATGGATTTTATTAAACATGTTAACAGGTTCTTCAATCAAGGAATAGATACAACGAGAGATGTTTATAGTTTCCAGGATCTGTTTGTATAAGAGAAGCATCGAAAAGTTACAAGAAAATCAATTTTTTGATGTTTAAGTAAAGTTTATGTACTATTATCTTCACCGCAAGTATAACAACGATGAATTTGAATTTTAATGTCCTCTCGTTCATATGATTGTTCCATTAGACTTCACATAATATATATTATTTTATTTCAATTTGTTTGCTAATTTGTAGATCGTGGAAGTCAAGGTGTCGTTTGCAGGCGACGGAACAATGGAAACGCAATATTGAACCCGCCTATACGGTAACTCGCCTATTAGAAAAACCGTGAGCCAAAATGTTTGTACAATATGAAATAATGACGCAGTTGGTCGGGCTAGTGATATAAAAGTAAGTGAAATATGAAGACGTGAATCTGCCAACCTCCGCACCTAGAAATTTTTCAAAAAAAGAGTAATACATACTAAATATGTACTTCTATAAAGTATGAACATGAGATTTTATAGAGCATGTACGGATCCCGCATTCCATACTTAGCCACTTTTTGGATCGCGGGTTCTCGGGCTGGCGGGATCAAAATTGGGTCTCTATTGTTCTATGCCCTACAAATACCACCCAGAATTCGGTGATATACAAATTGAAAAGTGGACCTGTGGGATGGTTGGATCAACATTGCACTCCTATTGTTTTGTGTTGTCCAAACAACACTCGGAGTTCCGTGATATACAAATTGACAGATGGACTCCAGGGTTGGCGACGTCAAGATTGTGATTGTTTAAATATTGACTGTGATTAATATTAAATATTGATATTGCACAATTTAATTAGACAAAAAAAATTGTACAATATGAAACGGGGAAGCAGTCAGTCAGGATGGTGATATAAAAGTAAGTGAAATCTGAAGACGTGAATCCGCAAACTTCCACACCTAGAAATTGTCTGAAAAACAAGTAATACATACTAAATATGTATTTCTATAAAGTATGGACATGAGATTTCATAGAGCATGTACAGATCTTGCATTCCATACTTAGTCACTTTTTGGATCGTGGGTTCTCGGGCTGGCAGGCTCAAAATTGGGCCTCTATTGTTCCGTGGCCTACAAATAGCACCCATAATTCCACGTTATACAAATCGACAAGCAGACTTGTGGGTTGGTTGGCTCAACATTGCACACCTATTGTTTCGTGTACTCCAAAAAACACTCGGAGTTCCGCGATATATATATTGACAAACGGAATCCAGGGCTGGTGGCCTCAAGATTACGCTTGTTTACGGATGGTAATCCCTATCAACTATCTAACATTATCTAAAAAAAATATTTTCAATACTAAATTATTAATATTAAATATTGATATTGTACAATTTAACTAGACAAAAAATTTGGTACAATATGAAACGGGGAAGCGGTCGGTTGGACTAGTGATATAAAAGTATCTGAAATCTGAAGACGAGAATCCGCCAACTTTCGCACAATTTTTTTTTTCGAAAAAACAAGAAATACATACTTAATATGTATTTTTATAAAGTATGGACATCATATTTTATAGAGAATGTACACATCTCGCATTCCATACCTAGGCACTTTTTGGATCGCGGGTTCTCGGGCTGGCAGGCTCAAAATTGGGCCTCTATTGTTTTGTGTCCTACAAATAGCACCCATAATTCCACGTTATACAAATTGACAAGCAAAATTGCGAGCTAGCTGGCTCAACATTGCACTCCTATTGTTCTGTGTCATCCAAACAACACTTGGATTTCCGCGATATACAAATTAACAGACAGACTCCAGGGCTGGCAGCCTCAAGATTGTGATTGTTTACGGATAAATTGACAGACGGACTCCAGGGATGGTGGCCTCAACATTGCGATTGTTTACAGATGGTAATCCCTATCAACTATCTAACATTATCTAAAAATATTATTTTCAATACTAAATTATTAATATTAAATATTGATATTGTACAATTTAATTAGACAAAAAAAATTGTACAATATGAAACGGGCAAGTGGTCGGTCGAGCTGGTGATATAAAAGTAACTAAAATCTGAAGACGTGAATCTGCCAACTTCTGCACCAAGAAATTTTCCAAAAAAATGAGTGATACATACATAATATGTACTTTTATAAAGTATGGACATGAGATTTTATAGAGCATGTACGGATCCCACATTCCATACTTAGCCACTTTTTGGATCACGACTTCTCAGGCTGGCGGATTCAAAATTGGGCCTCTATTGTTTCGTATCCTACAAATAGCATCTAAAAGTTCCACGATATGCAAATTGACAGGCGGACTTGCGGGCTGGCTGGCTCAACATTGCACTTCTATTGTTTCGTGTCCTCCAAACAACACTCAGAGTTCCGCGATATACAAATTGACGGACAAAATCCAGGGCTGGCAGGGTCAAGATTGCGATTGTTTACGGATGGTGATTCCTATAAACTATCTAACACTACCTAAAAACATTATTTTTGATACTAAAGTATTGATATTAAATATTGATATTGTACAATTTAATTACACAAAATTATTAAAGGATGTTAAATATCTTATTTAAAAGTAAAACCTGAGTATTCGGAAACTCGTGTTCCAAAAATTTTGTACAATATGAAACGGGGAAGAGGTGGATCGGGCTGGTGATATAAAAGTGGGTGGAAATATGAACACATGTATCCGCCAACTTTTGCACCTGGAAATTTTCTGAGAAACGAGTAATACATACTAAATATGTACTTTTATAAAGTATGGACATGAGATTTTATAGAGCATGTACAGATCTCTCATTCCATACTTATCCGCTTTTTGGATCGCAGGTTCTCAGGTTGACGAACTCAAAATTGGGCCTCTATTGTTCCGTGCCCTACAAATAGCACAGAGAGTTCTGCGATATACAAATTGATAAGCGAACTTGCGGGCTATTTGAATTTTAAGGGCCTTTGTGGGCTAGCTAGCTCAACATTGCACTTATATTGTTTTGTGTCCTCCAAACAACACTCAAAGTTCCGCGATATACAAATTGACAGACGAACTCCAGGTCTGGCAGGGTTAATATTGCGATTGTTTACGGATGGTGATTCCTATCAACTATCTAACACTACGTAAAAAATTATTTTCAATACTAAAGTATTGATATAAAAGTGAGTGGAAATCTGAACACATGTATCCACCAACTTCCACACCTAAAAATTTTCTGAGAAACGAGTAATACATACTAAATATGTACTTTTATAAAGTATGGACATGAGATTTTATAGAGCATGTACGGATGCCTCATTCCATACTTAGCCACTTTTTAGATGGCGGGCTCAAAATTGGGCCTCTATTGTTTCGTGCCTTAAAAATAGCACCCAGAGTTCCGTGATATACAAATTGACAAGCGGACTTGCGGGCTATTTGAATTTTAAGGGCCTCGTGTTGATATGATAGCACAATTGGACTTCGGGTACTTTATATTCATTTATTACAATATGAAAAGGGGAAGCGGTTCATCGAGCTGGTGATATAAATGTAAGTGAAATCTAAAGACGTGAATCCGCTAACTTCCGCACCTAGAAATTTTCCGAAAAATGAGTAACACATACTAAATATGTACTCTTATAAAGTATGGACATGAGATTTTTATAGAGCATGTACGGATCCCGCATTCCATACTTGGCCACTTTTTGGATCGCAGGTTCTCAGGCTGGCGGTCTCAAAATTGGGCCTCTATTATTATGTATCCTACAAATAGCACCCAAAGTTCCACGATATACAAATTGACAGGCCGACTTGCAGACTGGTTGGCTCGACATTGCATTTATATTTTTCTTTGTCTTCCAAACAGCACTCAAAGTTCTACGATATACAAATTGACAGACGGACTCCAGGATTGGCGGGCTCAAGATTGCGAATGTTTACAGATGGTCATCCTATATAACATTATCTAAAAAACATTATTTTCAAATACTAAATGATTAATATTAAATATTGATATTGTACAATTTAATTACATAAAAATATCAATATTGAACCCGCTTATCCTGTAACTTGCCTATTTGGAAAACCGCGAGCCAAAAATTTTGTACAATATGAAACGGGGAAGCGGTTGGTGGGGCTGGTGATATAAAAGTAAGTGAAATCTGAAGACGTGAATCCAACAACTTCCGCACCTAGAAATTTTCTGAAAAATGAGTTATACATACTAAATATGCACTTCTATAAAGTATGGACATGAGATTTTATAGAGAATATACGGATCTTGCATTCCATACTTGGCCACTTTTTGGATCGCGGGTTCTCGGGCTAGCGGGTTCAAAATTGGGCCTCTATTGTTTCGTGCCCTACAAATAGCACCGAGAATTCTGCGATATACAAATTGACAAGCGAACTTGCGGGCTGGCTGATTCGTCATTTCACTTCTATTGTTCTGTGTCCTCCAAACAACACTCAAAGTTCCCCGATATACAAATTGACATACAGACTCCAAGACTGGCAGGCTCAAGATTACAATTGTTTACGAATGGTAATCCCTATCAAATATCTAACATTATCTAAAAACATTATTTTCAAAACTAAATTATTAATATTAAATATTGATATTGTACAATTTAATTAAACAAAAGAGTTTGTACAATTTGAAACGGGGAAGCGGTCGGTCGGGCTGGTGATATAAAAGTAAGTGGAAATCTGAACACATGCATCCGCCAACTTCCGCACCTAGAAATTTTGCGAGAAACGAGTAATACATACTAAATATGTACTTTTATAAAGTATGGACATGAGATTTTATAGAGCATGCACGGATCCCTCATTCCATACTTAGCCACTTTTTGGATCACGGGTTCTCGAGCTGGCGGGCTCAAAATTGGGCCTCTCTTCTTCTGTGTCCTACAAATAGCACCCAAAGTTATGCGATATACAAATTGACAGGCGGACTTGCGGGATGGATGGCTCAACATTGCACTTTTATTGTCACGTTTCCTCCAAACGGCACTCAAAGTTCCGCGATATACAAATTGACAGACGGACTCCAGGACTGGCGGGCTCAATATTGCGATTGTTTACGGATGGTCATCCTATCTAACATTATCTAAAAATATTAATTTCAAATACTAAATTATTAATATTAAATATTGATAGTGCACAATTTAATTACATAAAATTATCAAAGGATGTTAAATTTCTTATTTTAAAAAAAATGAAGGAAACAAAACAAAGTTTTTTAAAATTCTATCACTACAAGCATAACAATGACCAATTTGAATTTTAAGGACCTCTTGTTGATATGATAGCACAATTGGACTTCGCACAGTATATATTCGTTGATTTCAAATTATTCCAAGAGATTAATTTTACCAAGTTCATCGATCAAGGAAAAATGTTAAAACAAGCCACATATCACATTTGCGCCACAACGCCATACAAATTTATAGGCAGATTTGTGGGCTAGCTGGCTAAAGAATTTCAATTCTCTTGTCCCGCGTCCTCCAAACAACACTCAGAGTTCTGCAATATACAAATTGACAAATGAAGCATACAACCAAGAACCAACTAAACTCCAAACAGGTTGCAAGCAAGTTCCCACAAGGTTCCATAGAGAAGGACGCATCGACCTTTGCATCAAACAATTTGATATACAAAGAAAAGACGTCACGGCATTCGTTTTCTCTTACATCTAGTATATGTCCCCAAGATAAAATAACTGGGGCCATGGGTTTGGACCGAACAATCTTATGCGCATGTAATCTCAAGTACTCGAGTCCGACCAACATTCATCTAGATGTTGAATAAATATTACAGAGACACGTGAGATATTTTCGTTTCCTGCCAATGATATATGTATATTTATTTTTTTCCTTCTTCAGCTGATATGAAAAATTGCATTGTCCTCGTTTAAGGTAAATTTGTTGTGTATCTGAAAGTCGCGCAGCATGTAGACACTACTTGTCTGTTTTCTGTAGATATGTTTCATACGACAATTTTGCCAACTTAGGAAGCATATTTTGTAATAGAGGCTGCCTAACTGTACAATGCACGGTTGTGTTTCCCAATGTTCGGATGGCAACATTGAGGCAATATCCATATATATATGGACATTTTTCACCGCATCATAGACAATCAATCGTATCATCACTTATCAAAGCGGAGGCAGAAGCAAGAGAGTTGCAATATACAGGTTCAAAGGGGGTCGAGAACGCATTCGCTGCAACCAAAACACCTTCAACCTGGGAACACAAGCAACCTGGGAACACAAGCATGGGAATTAATACATTGAACAATATAATACACAACTGCAACCCTCCCCCCTAAAATAAAATAAAATAAAAATAAAACAAGTTGTATAAATTTGGTAAAGGATATTTTTATAAGCAAAGTGAGGATGATTATGTGGATGTATACGCACAACAGTTGTAGAGCTAGCTAGTTTCTTTAGATCATGTACTATATCTGCTCGCAACTCTGTTACAAACGTTGCTTGGGTTGTGCGAAAGATCCTTTCTCTAGCATCCCTTTTCTTTGTTATATTTTTGAAGAGCATAAGTGGAAACTTCCCTTTATGAAATTGTTGTTCCATTAACGAAAAAAAATTTGAATAGGTATCGAACAATTGCAGCTGCAACATGGAACACTGCAATATTTGTGTAAATTACCCGAGATACATGCACATGCGAAAGTAAAGGACAAAGCTGGATATGGAAAGCGGTACCATTGCCTTGTCATTGTTCGACTCTCCATCCTTTATATGGAGAATGTGTTGTGAGCCAAGTTTTCTTGCCAGTGTGACAACTGCACCAATGGTTCTGATTGGGTAAATATCACTGCTCTGTGCAAGCTGGTTGATAGTCGCATCCGGGACAAAATGATATTCTGAAGAAAAAAAACAACGACAATTTTTTCCACAATACTTGTTTCGTTGAGAGAAATAATCCGATCACAATCACCACGGTCATATACTGTTTTGGGAAATATATTAAAATTTGTAATGGATATGCCATTACCTGGCAATATCTTTTCTGCGTGTTTCTAGACAAGTTGTGTAGGAATAGTCAGTGTCATTGTCATCATGGCCTCCTTGTCTGTCATGTCAACATGCATAATGGATCTAGTTTTGTTTTCCTTGTCCAAGTAAGTGCTATAGACGACCATCATGTCCCCGACAAACACTTGTCCAGTTCAGACCAAGAATCCTAGACAAATTTATATTAATTTAAATATAAAGTTTTTTATTATTACATTCATTTATGATATGTATCCTATATATTCTATCACAAAGGCAAAACTTCATTATAAGGATTCATTAATTAAGCAATATTATAAGAAGTGGTTGTATATTAAAGGTTTTTAAGAATATATATATATATATATATATATATATATATATATATATATATATATATATGGAATGAAATTACACTTCTTATTTGCATATTAGGTTTACAAAAGTAAAATTACACAAATGATGTGTATATCATTTTAGTCCCTTTAAAAATAATCCTTTATGCTATCTTTATTCCCTTTCTTATTTTTAATCTTATGTCAATCCTTTGAAGAATGGTCCACAATGACTAATCATATTTTAGAATTTGGGAGATTAGGATTAGGAGAGGGAACCAGTTCCTTATCAAAATCAAAGGTATTAGATTCATGAAGTCTCTTATTTTCCCTATAGGAGCTTTAGTTACAAGATTGACCACCATGACCACCATGGAGGAGGAAAGCTCGATATTCACATTTTCTTCTCTATCCTCATTTGGCACTTCTCGACAAACAATATTCTCCTTCTATGGAGTATCATAGCTTTGAGCTACTTCATTCTCTAGATATGATTGCTCACATGCTTGAAATTTTATTTTATTTAGGTTGATGTACTTCGTTCCTTTTTTAGTAGGAATGTGAACAAGGACAAAAGTCCTTGAAATGCCTAGTTATTGGAAAAGCTAACACCAAAAAGCAGTATTCTCATAATCCAAAACCTAAACCCATCTAACATCTTGTTTGGTAGTCCTTGAATCATGTCAATCTATGACACATATTCTAGCATATGTGAAATAACCCAATTTAGTTCACTTTAGATGAATTTTGATGTAGGTGCCTAAAGTATTGTTGATATCTTTAAGAATTGATAAATGCCAAGAAAAGAAGGGGTAGATTCAATAGTTGAACCCAAATGGTATTTTTGTTTTAAACATATTCAAAAGATAAAAAAATGAGAAATAAAGGGGTAATCAAAATTAAGGGTATTTTTCTTATTCTAAAATCAATAGATATGGGGGAGGGCTTAGAAATAGGCATGGAGGTAGTGTTAGATTAGGTATTCTAGTTGTCTCAATTAGGTATGAGAGGTGGGGGGATTCAAACTATACTAATCTATACCCTTAAAGATCCACATGAACATATCTATTTTCTTTAAATGTCCTTCGTCCTTTTCATTGTTCAATGTCTTGAACCCTCTCTACGATGCTAAAAAGCTCACATATACAACAATATATATTGTTTCTTGGGAAATACATGGCTTGGAATATATCCCAACTCTCCCATATCAACCCACAATGCACATTTTCCTGTTGGCACTTGACCAAGTTTTGAGGATTCTTGGTCATGTTTGACCTAATTTTGGGACTTCGATAGGCTGTCGAAGGTGGAGCACAAGATGAAGCAGAGATCGCAGGATATCGACCCCTTTTATGGCCCTTTTTGGGATTTGGGATTATGTAATGGGTATGGGAATGTTGGCCCATGCGTTCACCCATGCTTAGGCCTATTTTGTATGTATAAATAGATGCTAAGGAGATGTAGTGAAAACAATGAATGGTTGAGTGCTAGAGTTGGATCTGTGTGATCAAGAGTTGTAGGTGCTTTGTTGCATATTGTGTGAGACTTGCAGAGCTAAGTGAAATTCATTGTAAGAGGTTGTGTGCTTAGATCTACTCGGGGAAGGAGGATCTAGCGAGCTGCACAGATCTCCTGTCCTCTACGGAGTAGGGTTTTTGAGGCTCTGTGCATGTAACCTATTGAAGAAGCTAATAAAGAAGAGAAGAGTTGGTGGATGTAGTCCCAGGGTGGGGGTGAACCACATACATGTTGTGTTGCTCTACTTTGTGCAATGTGTTGATGTGCTTATATGTTAATGTGCTTAGTGCTTTAATATAGATGAATGATCTGTCGATGCTTAGTGCTTAATAGTATGGATGGATTTTAGATCTGACTGATATACGTGCAGTTCACGCATAGCAGAAAAGATAACTAAACACAGAGATGACCTATCCAATGTGAAGTTGATCCCATCCATATTGCAGGATTACATCCCACCTCTTGCTAGGGCAGTGAGTCGATATAGCATACCAAGAGAATTCGAGTACACCATGATTATTGCATACCTACCAAAGGGGATACGTGCAGTTCACGCACAACAGGATAAGATCGCAACGTTGAAGTTCAGTGACTTCAACCTCGGATATCGCAAAAACTATAGTATGCTTGCCCCATATAAGTACCTGACCAAGATGAAAGGGAAGAACTCAAAGATAATCCCTCAATTGTGGACAATGAACCTCGTGCAGTCCACTCTATTAAATGTCATGAAGATCCCACACTTTGGAAGGCACCAGGAAGTCAATGCCTGTGTCAAGTTATTACTTTCATGTTACCATGGCGGCTACTTATGGCTAGACTGTCGTATCACAGTCAACCTGACGTTGATCCATAGGATTGCAGGCTTAAGTATGCAAGGACCGGATCCACAGGAGTTCTATTTAGGGAAAGCCACAAATCACGCACTAGCACAGAAAATAAAGGATACATATGACAATGTCGAAAAGGGAACACGAGGCTATAAGGTAGCCTCCATCCAGAATGGCGCAGTGCACCTCGCCTGTCAGTTAATTGCAGGAAATTTAGTAAGGAAGAATAGACCTACGCAGGTCACAGGTTTTGTTGTTGACCTCGTGAGAAAGTGCATAGAAGGTTTACATATGAACTGGTGAATCAGCTAGAGCTAGACTACTAGAAAGCCCAAGATCAGGGCTACGAGTTCCATTTCAGCTGGCTCCTGATCCTTATCACCTTTTTTTCTTGGGAGATGTTGGAAGGTGCGACCTTCCTGGATATTGAACCATTTGAACCGCTTGCTGCAAAGTTCGCCACACTATGGTACTCGAGCAATATGAACAAACAGTGGCAGTCGAACATTGTTTTTCACACCTACTACCTTCAGCTAAAGAGAGCCATAGAAGTAGAAACTCGGATGACTCCGAACACCTTACATAGATTCTGACCTCTGATGAAGTTATGCGCAGATCGACACTTCATCTACCTTACAGCACGAGCTGATGAACATAAGGAGTAGCTATAGTTGTACTATAAGCTCACAGAAGAGGATATTCAGGAGATCACTAAGGACTTGTTGGCATACCTCCTTATTCCAAAAGACCCTGCAGAGATGTCCAACCTTGACAGCCTAGAAACCGCACATGATACACCCAGACCCAGTAAAATGAAGAAGACCAAATAAATACAAGAATTAAGCAGTGCCTCGGGAAAGACTGCTTCAGTATCACCTGACAGAGGGGGTGATGACAAAGTAGAAGACATAAATGGTACAGGATCTGAACAGAAGCAAGGTGAAGTACACCACCGAGAGATGAGACCGATCCCCTGAAGAAGAGGAAGGTTTCTCCCCCAAAACCTTCTTCTCGGAAGAAATCGAGAGCCACCGTGACAAAGATGAAGACTGTTTTTACTACTGATGACTTTGACTTCATCATAGCAGCCCTCAACAATGGTTCGCTGGAAATCATGGAGAAACAAGAAGCTAAGAAGGAGGAAATGTATGATAGACTTAAGGTTGAGTTCTGAGGGGTACAGTAGGCCCTTAAGTCCAGTTGCGCAGTGTCCATTGTGCCCCTATCATCAGGAGAACCAGTGTTGGGGGATGAGCCAGCCCAACTCCGTCGATTAGTTGATGCGGTCAAAGCTTGTCTTCATCGAGCATAAGAAGAAGTAGAACAAGCTAACCAGACCTTGAAGCAAGTACAAGGCGACATTGTAGAACAACGCAGAATTATAGAACAAGAGAAGGTTTCTCTCCATGCCAAATTTGAAGTGAAGAAAGCACAGATGCAACAAGAGAAAGAACAGTTGCTCACAGAGCAGCTCAAAGTAAAAGAAGCAGTAAACAGAGCCCTCCGCTCTGTGATAGGATTACAGCTACAAGTTGAAGACCGAGTCATGCATCAAGTAGAGTAGCTCGCAGAAGATGTCCAACAGCTACAACAACGAATAAAAGATTTAGAGCTATGCACTGTACCTGACACACCGCAGGATGTAAGGTACCAAAGGGAAGCAACCGATCGAAGCGCAATTGAAAGAATACATGTCCTTGCCCTAGAATGTAAGAAACTAAGTGATCGCAGTGCCCAAAGGTATGAAAAAATCAATGAGGATCNAATTGAAGGCACTGGAGTCACAACTCCAGGAAGCGAAGTATCAAGCATAGACAATATAGGCGCAGTTGAAGCCCCTGTCAGCCGTGGAAAGAATGAAGCAATCCCAAGAGCAACGCACTGCCCAACAACATGTCCATATTATTCAGAGCAAAATTATGGAAGTAACTTAGAGGCTCCAACCTGTACAGGACGAGGCTTACCAACTGTTCACAGAAATCGAAGGTTGAGGAGAAGAATTGGAGCAAGTTGTCATTACAGATGAACAACGCCTCAAGTGACCTTTCAACGAAGCAATCATACAAGATTTCACTGAATAGGAGGCCATATCATAGAAACAAGTCGAAGCAGCTCGAGCCAAGCTCAAGGCTTTTGAAGCAAGACTAGTCAAATCAGAGTGACTTGGGATGAGTCACAGGTGAGTTTTGGGGGCCTGTTGGCCCTTGACCAAGTTTTGAGGATTCTTGGTCATGTTTGACCTAATTTTGCGACTTCGACAGGCTATCGAAGGTGAAGCACAAGATGAAGCAGAGATCGCGGGATCTCGACCCCTTTTAGGGCCCTTTTTGGGATTTGGGTTTATGTAACGGGTATGGGAATGTCGGCCCATGGGTTCACCCATGCTTAGGCCTATTTTGTATGTATAAATAGATGTTAAGGCGATGTAGTGAAAACAATGAATGGATGAGTTTTATAGTTGGATCTGTGTGATCAAGAGTTGTAAGTGCTTTGGTGCATACTGTGTGAGACTTGCAGAGCTAAGTGCAAGTCATTGTAAGAGACTGTGTGCTTAGATCTACTCAGGGAAGGGGGATCTAGCGAGTTGCACAGATCTCCTGTCCTCTGTGGAGTAGGGTTTTTTAGGCTCTATGCATGTAACCTATTGAAGAAGGTAATAAAGAAGAGAATAGTTGGTGGATGTAGCCCCAGGGTGGGGGTGAACCACATACGTGCTTTGTTGATCTGCTCTGTGCAATGTGTTGATGTGATTATATGTTAATGTGCTTAGTTATTTAATATAGATGAATGATATGTCGATGCTTAGTGCTTAATAATATGGATTGATGTTATATATGACTGATATACATGTGCTTAGTGCTTAATCTGTTAAGATCTGATCTGTTTTGTCATGTTAAGTGTTGTTCAATGCTACATATGGTTGAATACTGCATTGTGCTATAATTAGGGTTTAATTGTGATGTAACTAAGAACTGAATATTGATAAATATAACTGCTGAGTGCTCTGTTAAGTGATTAGAATCACATATCTGTGTCCCAGCTAAGGTTGCAGACACTGGAGTCCTGCAACCACCTCTGCCTCTACCTCGAGTGAGACTTCATTTGCTTTGCAGGTGTTGTCGAAAGGGCCAGTTGTTAGGGTTTTGTTGGTGCGTTGTTGTAGCATTGAACCCTGGGTCTACCCCTGTGCCAACATTTCCCATCAATATGGGACACTCTGAAATCAAGGATTTGATCAAATATTTCAATAGAAATAGAGGATTTGATCAAGATATGAAAAAGTTACCTAGTGTAAGGAATTTTTTATTAATCCCCATTGGGTAGAAACAAATAAAGGGTCATAAGAATTTGTGAATTTGTGCATGTAGCTTATAGAGATGATTTTGTGCGACACTCTAAGTGTAATGCACACATTGATACTTCGATGACTCAAAATCCAACCTCTCTACTACTAGTCTCTTTGTTTGGTCGCTCCTTTAGGAAAGAGAAGAGGAGGCATGATTTGAATAACTATCTGGACCCTTTTGACCTCATTGATTATGAAAAGCAATTAATGTTATTAAAATTTTCATCAATTTCTAACTGGGTTAGTGATTAAATTAAAATAAGGAAAAAACATAGTCTATTAGTTTGCAAAATCCTCATCTAGGACTATTATATGAGTTGTGTCATGCCATCATATTAGAGGTAAAATAAAAATTACTGTTAAAAATATCACGACAAAAAAAGATACCTAGTATATTAGTGAAAATAAGGGTGTTTTTAAATTGGAAAGGTGTATTGCAAGGGGAGTTCAACAAAAATATTTTAGTACATATTCTTTAATATCTAGTGAAATTAGGAATTTTTTTAAATATACCATGAATGGATGTGCTATGTCATATGTCTATTGAGTGAACCCTTGTGATCCCCATACTACAATACACACTATATAATGCACTTACGAACATAATAAACTTCCACTTTATATATTTATTTGTAGTCACAAAAATGTTATCTAATTTCAATAGCCACTCACTTCCTCTAAAATTTCTTCCCATCACATGACCCTCCACATCCACAACTAAAATATTTTCATTTAAGGTTAATAACGTACATGATAAATACTTACACATATAAGAAAACCATACATTTGGTTAAATTTTTCCTTGAGTCGATGTTTTTCAATTTCCTGAGCAATATCTATGAAAAAATTAAAAGTGTGGTAATGGGATCCCCATTGTCACCTATAGTGGTTGATCTATACATGGAATGGTTTGAAAAATAATCTATACCTAGAACCCCTATTTAGTAATGAGGAAAGTATAAATAATCTGGGAGAGTCTGCATATCAAGGAATTGTCGAATCCATAATGGTCGAACTTCAAAAGTAGTATAATTTAAGGCCTAGAGAAATAAATCCTATAAGTGTTCCAACGAAGAAGATTTTATCGAGAAATAAAGCAAACGAGGCAGTTGTGACTAAACCGCTAGTTGAAACACAAGTTGCCCGAACCAAAAAAGTTGAAACAAGAGAAACACAAACTAAGAAGGTTGAGAATAGCGAAGCACAAGCTACAACCAGATAAATTGAAAAAACCACTGGAGGTTTCAGTTTATAAAATGAACTAAATAAAATTAAAATCCCCATGCCTCTGGTTGAGTTTGCCAAGAATCCAATTTATAAAAAACAGATTGCTAAAATGATAAATTTTTCCAATGTTGAATATCACGCATATGTGATCAATATAAAAGATGAAATACCTACAATTATGTTTGGTCCACACTGAAGAAAATACTAAGGATTTTGTTGCTCCGTTTTATATTACATTAACTGTGCATGACCACTTACTTCATAATTGTATGTTAGATTATGGGGCCTCTCACAATTTAATGCTTAAAGTTATCATGGAAACGTTGGGCGTTGAAATCACTAGACCTTATCAGGATTTATACTTGTTTGATTCAAGAAAAGTTAAGTGTCTTGGCATGATCAAAGATTTGGTAGTAAATCTTGCACAGATTCCCGTAAAGAGTATCCTTATGGATGTAGTTGTTGCTGACGTCCCTGCCAAGTATGGCATGCTTCTATCCAGGTCTTAGGGCACAAATTTAGGAGGGTCACTTCAACTAGACATGACTTACGTTGCGATCCTGATTTTCAATGGTCAATTTACTCGACTATATAGAGAGACCAGACTAGAATATATTGTAAGTGACCCCCAAAACCCAAACAATTACCCAGTTTATGTCATAGATCAGGATTTAGGAAATTATATTTTATCAATAGATGATGACTTTGAAGAATGTTTAGAAGAAGAAAACAAAAAAATAGAAAAAACAAAGAAAGGAGTAAATAGTAGAGAAGGAGTATGGAAAATGTTTTTTGATGGAGCTTCTTCCTACGAAGGGGCAGGGGATGGAGTGTTATTTGTTGCACCTGGAGATGGGTATGTCATTCCATTTTCATACAGACTACAGTGGGAAATTGATTATACAAATAATGTCTATGAGTATGAAGCTCTAGTCTTAGGATTAGAGGATGCTAGGAAGCTAAAAAATGAACATCTAATAGTTTATGGTGATGCAGAGCTTATTGTGAAACAAATAAAGCAGAAATATCAAGCTAAACATCCAAGGCTAAGATCATACATGAATTGCGCCTGGGATTTGATAGAGAATTTTTTTTCATCATTTAACATTCACTACATTTCCAGAATGGAAAATCAGCAGGCAGACTCTTTAGCCAAAGCAGCTGCTACGTTTGTACCACCTACTATCCTAAAGCTGAAATATCATATCGAAATGAGACACAAACCTTCAATCCCAAATAATGTGCAACACTGCCAAGTCTTCGAAGATGATGAGCAGATTAAAAAGTTCCTAGAGATGGTTGATGAGTTCTCTGAGACTCATATAGATAAAGAATATCAAAACGATCCTATCTGGATCATGCAAGAAGGTGAAGATTCTGAAAAGTTCTAGGATAAGATCGCAAATCACCAAATGCTTGTGCTTAAGAACAATCATATCCCCAGAGGTATGATACCTTTAGAAAGATTGTTTGACCAAGATGATATAACCTTAAAATCTACCTTACGACCTCAGCCCGAAGAGGTTGAAGATTGCAATATAGGAACTAAAGAAGATCCTAAATTGGTCAAGATATCTAAGTACCTCCCATCCCAAGTAAAATATAAATATTTTGAATTTCTTAAACAATGCAAAGACGTCTTTGCATGGTCCTATGACGATTTAAGAACTTACGATAACTATGTAATTGAACATAAGGTTCCTTTGAAGCATGGTATCAAACCTTTCAGGCAAAAGCTGAGATAGATAAATCCTATCCTCTTGCAAGTAATAGAAAAAGAATTCAAGAAGGTCCTCGATGTAAAGATTATCGTCCCATTTGCTATTTTGAATGGGTAGAAAAATTGGTACCTATCAGGAATAAAAGTGGGGAAATAAGGCCTTGTGTATATTCTAGTAATTTAAACCGGTCATCCCTCAAGGATCGATGGTTTTTCCGGATACAACCAAATTGTTGTCCATGAAGATGATAAATAAAAAATTGCATTCACCACTCCATGGGGAACTTTCATGTATGATAAAATGCCATTTGGTTTGATGAACGCAGGGGCCACTTTCAAAAGAGCGATGGATATAGCTTTCATCGGTGAGAGAGACAATTTTTTTGTTATTTACTTAGATGATCTAATAGTCTTCTCCAATTCTGATGCAAAACATCTGGTTCATCTCAAACAAACCTTGGAGAAATGCATAAAATTTGGTTTGTCTCTTAACCCTAAGAAATCTCATTTTTCTATGCAAGAAAGCAAGATTCTGGGTTATATAGTTTCAAAGGATGGAATCAAGGTTAACCCCAATCAAATCAAGGCTATTGAAACAATAAACATTCCTATAAATAAGAAAGAAATCCAATCTTTTTTAGGGAAGATAATGTTTTTGAGAATATTTCTCCCTAACTTTGTTGAAATTGTCAAATTAATCACAAATATGTTGAAGAAAGACAGTGAGATGAAATGGACTGTCGAAGCTAAAGAATCGTTTGCAAGATACCAGATATATAAAATATGCAGAACAGAAATGAAATGCTAGAAATGACAAAATAACAGTAAAATATCCAGCATAATCTTCACAATACACAGAAATGATATACGAAATAGCAACAGAAATAACACTTTGATTCAGATAGCAATGTTCATAGACCTCTTCGAGGGGGCAACCTTCAGTCGAGCAGCGCTCTATTACAATAATCTCCAAGCTAGGGTTTTCATACCCTCGACCCTTATTTATACTAAATGTGTCTATTAAGAGAAGCATCTAGAGGAAGATCCTTCTAGAAGCAGAAGCTTCTATTAGGTATTCTCACATCCGCCTTATTCTATTTTATTGAAAGGTCTTATTAATATTGACCTTTATTACATATGAATACATTGATCTACCTATGTGCGGGTTAGGACCTTAACATGTCTGCCCCCTTAAAAACAGCCTTGTCCTCAAGGCTTGAGATGTGGAAACTGCTACAGAATGGTAGTTGGTTCCCAAGTGGCATATGCTGGAGTCATATCTTTCCATTGTACTAGCACTTCCTTGATGGTTCTCTGACGTAGGTGATGCTCCCGTTGGTCCAAAATTGCTTCTGGTTGTAGCCAAATGGATCCTTCTTCAGCTAATTCTGGAAGGTTGGTTTGAATTTGGCACCTGGTTCCAATCACTTTCTTCAAGCATGAAACATGAAAAACAGGATGTAGCTTCGACTGACTGGGGAGGGCTAACTGATATGCGACTTGTCCCACACGCTTGAGAACTGTGTAAGGGCCATAAAATTTGGGTGCTAGCTTCTGACACTGCTCGTCCTTGAGGGAAGTTTGCTTATATGGTTGCAGTCTCAGAAACACCTGATCCCCTTCGGCAAATTGATGTTCAGAGCGACCTTGATATGCTTGTTGCTTCATTCTATTATGGGCCATGACCAAGTTCTCTTTAAGGGTACGAAGGATATCCTCTCGGACTGTACGTGTTTGGTCAATCGCCTGTACCTTCGAGGTACCCGGTAAGTATGAGAGAACTGATGGTGGCTTCTGTCCATACACTGCTTCAAAAGGAGTCATGTGAGTGGTTGTATGGTATGTAGTGTTGTACCACCATTCTGCGAGGGGTAACCATTGAGCCCACTGGTGTTGTTTTTCAGAGGCAAAGTACCTCAGATATGTTTCCAAACACTTGTTGACGACTTTCGTTTGACCATCTGTCTGGGGATGATAAGCTGAGCTGAGATGCAATTGGGTGCCTTGTAGCTTAAACAGTTCTTGCCAAAAATTGCTTGTGAAAGTTGGGTCTCGA
>ML779063.1:126722-137061 GCA_009831015.1 Picea engelmannii | reverse complement strand
GGAAGATCCTTCTAGAAGCGGAAGCTTCTATTAGGTCTTCTCACATCCGCCTTATTCTATTTTATTGAAAGGTCTTATTAATATTGACCTTTATTACATCTGAATACATTGATCTACCTATGTGCGGGTTAGGACCTTAACATCATTCGAGCGAGTTAAGAAAGCTATAAGCCAAGCTCCAGTGTTAGCTAGTCTGAACTATACCAAGGAATTCCTGATCTTTTATTTCGCATCTGAACATATTATCACAGCAACACTCCTGCAAAAGAATGAAGAAGGTTTCGAGCAACCGATAGCCTTTTTTAGTAAAAGTATTAGGGACGCCAAATTAAGATATGATATACTGGGAAAACAAGCTTACGCAATGGTGAAATCTCTCAAATTTTTTAGGACCTATCTATTGCATTCCAAAACAATTGCTTATGTGCCAACAAGCTCTGTCAAAGATATCTTGTTACAATTAGACAGTGATAGTAGGAGAGGTCGGTGGTTAGCTAAAATTCAGGATTTTGATCTAGATGTAAAATCGACCAAGCTAGTTAAAGGTCAGGGCCTGGCCAAATTGTTAGCGGAATCAAATTTCAGGGCACTCGGGATAAACCACTTGGAATCACATGGATATATCCCATATATAGAGGAACTTGATGATCAAACCGCTACAGTCCATATCAAAGATAAATTTTCTTCCTCTGATTGGTATCACGACATTATTTCATACCTCCTTACCCTCCAGTGCCCCAGTGACATGACTCCATCCAAAGCGAGAACATTGAAACTACACGCAATCAAATAATGTATTATTGAAAGTCAACTGTACTGGAAAGATCCGCTAGGTTTCTTGCTACGTTGTTTAATAGAATTTGAAATAGAGAATGTTATAAATGAATTTCATGAAGGAGTGTGTGGAGGGAATCACGCTTTGAGGGAAACGACCTACAAGATTATAAGAGCTGGATATTATTGGCCAAAGCTACTGATGTGAATTCCAAGGTGAGAGCCTACAACCCTTGCCAATTGTTCTCTGGTAAGCAAAATGTCCTTGCATTACCTTTAGTCCCAGTCAAAACAGAGGCTCATTTTCAACAATGGGGTCTGGACTTCATCGGAGAAATCCACCCACAGTCAAGTGCCCAACATAAATGGATTTTAACTACTACCGATTATTTCACGAAATGGGTTGAGTCCATTCCAACTCGGAATGCCACTGATTCGATAGTAATAAACTTCTTGGAGGAGAACATTCTATTAAGATTTGGTTGCCCTCAAAAAATAGTCACGGACAACGCCCAATCTTTCAAATCTATGGCAATGGTAAATTTTTGTCAAAAATATAACATTGTGCTAGAACATTCTACAACCTATTATCCTCAGGGAAATGGGTTGGTTGAATCATCCAACAAGAGTCTGATGAATATAATAAAAAAAAGTGTTGACAGAGAATAAGAAGGCTTGGCATGTTCACCTGAAGTATGCCTTATGGGAAAACCATATCGGTACCAAGAAATCAATAGGTATGTCTCATTTTCAAATAGTTTATGGTACTGACATTGTCCTTCCCATCAATCTCACTCTTCATGTGATGAAGTTGTGGCAAGACGTGAAAGAGGATCCAAATGACGTTACAAGGAGGATAAACCAAATAATCGAAGTCCAACAAAACAGGGCTTAAGTAGATGACAAACTTCGAAAGTACCAAGACAATATGAAATCCCTCTTCGACAAAAAAGCTAAAGACAGGGAGTTTCTTTCTGGTAATCTAGTTTTAAAATGGGATGCTAGAAAAGAAGATGCGGGAAAACACAACAAGTTCGATCATCTCTGATTTAGACCATTTAGGATTGCAGCTATGGAGGGGAAGAATTCCTTCCTATTGGAAAATCTTGACGGAAAAACCTTTGACGCCCCTATCAGCGGGCACTATCTAAATTTTTTTATGCAATAATTATGTTTTCACATTACCATTGTATATACCGGTTTTGGTTTCTTGTTTCAATTTGCAATTTCATTTCCCTTCGTAAATTATCTGAATTTTACTTTTTCATTTTAAATAAACCTAGTCGTATTCGATATAATAAAAGCAAAAAATAAATATCTGCATATCATTTCTGGTCTGCGGAATTTTCTTATTTTTTATTTCTATTCTCTTGCAGAATACTTATTATCATATGAGAAATAAGGAGGTATTACAACTTAACACATATTTTTCAAAACATTTGTTTTCTCTCAAAATAGGTGATGAATTAATAATTGGTTTGATTGAAAATGTAAATGAAACCCGAGGTATAAAATTATATACTTATTGTTCAAGATAAATTTCTAAAGAAATCATATTGGGTATAAACAAGGTTCTACTCATATAAATATAATCACTTGATCAAAGACTAGAAAAGTATAAATCTGTGGATTTCTAAATTAAACGAAATTAAAATAAAAATGAAATAAAAAGAAAAGAAAATAAGAATAATAAAGGCTTAAAAAGAGAAGCTTAATAATCGAGAAGTGAACTAATGAGTAGATAAGATTCTTTTGTGGAAGACATTCTGAGTCCTCGTTCTGTTTCATTTTGCCTATCTTCGAGTTTTACCCTATTCTGATTTTCACTACCTAGCCTTAAATCTTCATAGAAAGAAAGAATTATGCCTTGGCTCTGAAAGCTTAAGAACATATCTTCAAAAAAATATTATGCGAAAATATTTATGTTCCTCTGATTTTAACTGAAAGAAAATATGTCTAGGATAATCCTGATAACTTTATCTCTTCTAACTGATTTTAACTAATTAGTTCGCTCGAGGCAAATTCCTTGAAAACAAAAATTCCCCATATGATCTTCCCTATAGGAAAATATGTATTGAAGATCGGGAAAGAATTAGTTCAGGGTACGATAAAAAATTGTTGACAGACCTTCATTGTCAAATCTTAAGAAGTATGATACATACAAATTGATTACCCCCACTTCAAAATTATAAAAAATATAAGATTGATGGTGAAAGAAAATTCATAGAATGATTTCCCCCATCTATTCTAAGACAAATGGTGAAAGGAATTTCATAATTCGATTGCCCCCATTTTGTCCAAAATAGATGATGAAAGGAAATTCATGTAATGATTGCCCTCATCTCAATAAAATGCAAAAATGCTAATTGAAGTGGTGAAAGGAAATTCAATGGGAGACGTAGATAACTTCACCGGGGTACTGAACAAGCTCACTGGAATTGAAGAAATATCTATGATATCTGTAAGGTTGTCATACATGTATAAACATACTCTGGTATCTAGTTCTCTTTCCGGTAATATTTACATTCTAAACCAACAAGGGATTCCCTGAATAAATTGTTAATATTGCTTTGCCTTGATGCGAATGAAATCAACCAAAGTCTGATACTTCAGTTAAAGTTGTTTTGATTATCTTAAGCAAATCCAAATTCAGTTTCAAGAAAAGGAAACTATTAATAGCCTAACTTGAGATCAATAATTGATTGTGTTTTGAAGGTTTTTCGAGACTCGGCTGAAGTCTAATTTTTCTCTGTATGGTTTTTCCCCAAAGGCGTTTCCCAGAAATACAATGATGAATCCATTTACCCAATAAAGGCACTTGGTCTACTGTTCTTCCATGCCTCGAAGGGAGATGCGATCTCCAGATGGAGCCTATGTTGGAACACATATAATCCTAAACTTTGAGATTTACTTTCTTGAACTTCATCTTTCCTAAACAATAAATCAGAAATCAGCTTTCGAAATTTTAAATCAAATTTACTTCTAGTCATAAGGCATCCATGATATCCATCATTGATAAAGTTCCCCTGTGGATCCAACGATCCCATTTTTCCACGAGTTTTGGAGCCGCCTGATTGTTAAAGAATCAAATCACTAAAGTTCACTTCGGAGCTTCGCGCTTCAAGTATTTCAATAGGTCTTCACGATTAAAGTCCCGAAACCTGAAAGTGTCTGTTATCATTTTTCCACAAACCTTTAAAGGACACAAGTCATAGTACACATGTATCTTTTGAGTATTCCCTGGGTTGACACGTGGCACCCAATGGTCTCGACACATCATCTAAAATGATGTCATCTTCGACACGTCACTATGGGTAATGGCCTTTCGGAAATATAATAAAGAGCTAACTTGCAAATCCACGAAGCAACGAAATGCTGAAATCTTAAATCTTAATTGGTTAAGTTAATCTTGGTTAAAATATAGTTAACAACTTCTCACTTCGGAGTTCGGACATTTACCATCCATCACATCCTGAAATCTTCGAAGTCCGAACTTCCGAAAGCCTTGGAACTTAAACAGGGTTAATTAAAACTTAAAAACAATTATCTGATAATTAATCATTTCATAGTTTCGGGTCTCGGGAATTCTATCTCGAGCTACTTCTAAAAATCCCAAAGTCTGAATAACCGAAAGCAGTTAAAGTTAAACACAATTAATTAATGTTTTAAAATAGATTTTCTCATAATTAACCTTTCGCGGATTCACAATTCGGGAAATTTCAAGTCTTTTTCGTCCAAAACTCATGATCGTGAACCACCAATATTAATTGTATTTATCATGAATCAACGATAATCATTTCAGCATAGATTGTGAATCACCGGGTATACTTTCCCATTAAGATCACTAAATTTGTCGTCAGTAAGGGTATACTCGAATCAATGCACTTAAGGTGAATAAGAATGTTTGATTTTGAGTTTCATTTCCATCTTTCACAGAATAGTAAGTTTTATCCAACTGATAAACTCACACATTCCCCTGCAACAGGTAACCTCGTTCTGATTCTATCAATATCACAGCACCACAGAAGATGACTAAGAAGACTGATGTAGCCAGTGAAGTTTCAAACCTGAATACAAACGTTCTGTTGCATACCACACCACGACCTATCGATTCTGTGAAAGCTTGGACACAAGTGTTCAATATTTTGGAACATGAGCTTATAAATTGCCCAAAAGATCCTAGTGACAAAGTAAATGAAACTCACGAAACTAAACTTAGGGATATAGCTTAGCCAGAACTTCACAAAATATATGCGCGTCCAAGGCTCATGTCGTATAACGACATGATAGGCCGGGCCCTAGAAAACATCAACATCCAAACCAGAAGTGTTTTCAACTCTCAAAAGGTCATTGTTGGGTCTTTTCGACCGGAACACATACAAGTAATGTATAAAATATCCCTCGATTTTAAGCATAATCACAATGCTGGGTTCATCCTAGATTTTGAACAATAGGAGTGTATACAATAAGACAAAAGATATCCTGATATAATCAAGTCTTGGTGGGGTCACCTAAAAAAATCCAGAGCCGACACTCACAGACTTTATGCCATAGCATCGTTAGAGGCTCATATGATTTATGTGGCTATGATGCTTTGTAGGCTATTCGGGAAGAAAAGTCCCACCCATTTCCCGGTGGCATGGGTGTCAGTGATGCACGAGGTGGCTGAGGGCTACTCTTTCAACTGGGCCAATATGTTGTCGGATAATCTGGCCAAAGAAATCATTGAATATCGGCTGGCTAAATCGAAGGGACAGTCTGCCCCTTTCTACATGTCTGCATATATTATGGATGCCATATGCTTCGTAACCCCTTTCCCACTAATGAATTGGAGCTGGATTCGAACCAGTGCATAACCTATACACTTTTACCATTCCAAACTATGGGAGGAAAAGGACGAATATTTCTTTTACTAAATATTCCATCATGTAGTGGTGCCCATTCATATAGATTTATGGTTTCCCACCCCCTTAGATTTCAAATAGAATCATGGGAAACCTGGGCAAAATAATAGACTGGTTCATAGACGAAAAATTCTCCTACATCATGGTTTTCAAATTACTAGTCCCCCCACATGCTCTCCCAAGGTTTTTACCAGATCGGCTAATATGCCGAGAGGTGGCTTATCAAATAGTGACAGAGGGCATCAACAAGGAGCTAAAAGCATCCCAGAAAAAGGTATGGCCTACCTTCCCTCTCCAAGTTGGTATGTTTTCATTGTTAGACTTCAACCACTCCAAAGTGGAATCTGCAGCTCTGGAGGATATCAAGTTGGTTGACATCGAGTTTAAAAGGCACGACCCACAAAAAATCATGGAAAACCACCTGGCCCAATATAGCTTGAAGAGATGTGTGCATGAGAATTCCCCACATGACGAAATGTTCAGGGGAGTCTGGTCCTATGAAAAAGTACTGAACAAAGTCCAAGCTTTGTCCCTAGATAAACAAGCCAATTTCTTTAGTTTTCAAAGACAAAGAAGAAACAACTTACCGAAAGTACTACAAGGATAATCAGTAGCCACATCGTCAACACAGGAAACTGTACCCCTGGGTTTTGAGACAGGGAGCTCTAGAAAACAATATACTGAGGAAAACCCAAAGGGGGTCGAAGCTTTAACTCAGGAATTGGAAGCTTCAATATCAACTCCACTAGGCCCTCAGGAAAAGGCTAAGCTTGAAGCCTTTCTAAAGCAAGAACATGATACATCTCCTTCTACTCCAGCCACCTCTGTGGCCAACACTACTAAGAAACAACTATCTAAGGAGATAGGTACCCCTATAACTTCATTGACACAATTACAGTCTAATTTTGGAAATATCGATTCCGAAGTCATTTTTATAGGTGATCTCACCCCAATTGGACCTGAAGATATGACTCCTTCAAATTTCTTCTTCAACAAAAAAGGAGGGCTATAGTCAAACAAGAAACACATCAGAGAGATGGAGCGATGGTCAAATGTAAAAAAAATGGTGTACGATGGACAGAACCGAGATGATACAGAATTTTCCAAGGAAGTTGCAGGTTCGTTGGGCGCTTTCGCCACTGCTAATCAATGGTCTGTAGAAAATTTGGCCGAGAAACTAAAACAGAGAGACATGTTGGTAGGGCAGTTGCAAAATTAGATAATGACTATGGAACATGATGTGAAGAATAAGATGAATCGAGATTTTGAACATGTCAGAGCTTATGACAGGGATAAAATTCAATAGCTACAAGCTAACCTTGAAGAGATCCATCAGAATTCAGAGGCCAACAAAGGCTTGATCACTCAACAAGAAAGGTTAATAAAGCAATTGTAAGACATGTTAGACTTGACCGAAGGTACATCAATAGAGATATAAGCTTTTCAGAATCAAGCACTGGAGATAAATGAAAAGTTAGAAATAGCCCAACAATATCTCTTCATGAAGGTTGATGTCGTCCAGAAATGCTACCAGGCAGTAGACCTCGCTCTAAAAGATATCCATATCAAAGAAAGAGAATCTTGCTCAGCTCAATTTAAGTTTCAAGAGGTCGTCTTATTGGTACCAAAGGATGATGTCTCAGATGTTCATCGACTTTCTCTTTCGGAACAAATAAGAGGTGATATGGCTTTAAAGGCCTCGGAAACAAATTTAGCAAAAAGCAGGAGACTGGCCAGAGATGTAAATGAATATTTTCTAGAAGCGTTGACATCACTAGATAGAGGACTGATTTATTTTGAAGGAAATTCTATTTTTGAAGCCTTGGTTCAAATCGATATAGCAAAGAATCAACATAATTCCAGAACAAGCAAAGAATAAGCTCTGACGACCATTTAGAATATGAATCAGATTGATATCCTTCAAATAAATAAATGGATAGTAAACCCAAGATTACAGTTATAGGTCACATATCAAGGAGCGAAAAGGATACAAGAAAGGTTGTCTCGGATAGAGAGGAAGCTATATACTTTTGAGGCGAAAGAAGCAACTGAGCCTTCAAGGTTAGTGGTGCAATTATTGAGTAAATGCATCCAATGCGTTGAATATGAGAAAACAAGCACATCCGGAAAAAAGTAAGGAAACATGCACATACTACTCATACATGTGAATATCAGACACCAGCTGTATCCAAGCTAAAGAATGAAGAGAATAAACATTTTTGCCAACAGACAAAGAGACAGAGGAGAATGCTAGTGGAACTCTTCAGTTTTTACATTTTGTTGCCTTATTCAAAAATATTTTCTATTTTAATTATAAGAAGTCCAATCGTTTTAAGTTGAGACAGTTTGTATAAATAAATAGATTTAAGATCTATCAAAGGCTGCTTCTTGCCGATTGTAATAGAGAAAACTCTCCTTATTGAGTATTAATACAAGTGAAGACAAAGATTCCAAATTTTGTTTAGTTTGGGTTATGTGTTTCATATGTTTTTCCATCTCTCATCATTTCTTTATGCATTCCTTGATAAATGTTGATTTCAATTTAGTACAACAACTACTGTAATCGTATTTCATCAGTGATTTATTAAGTAAGCATCTTTTCCTATGCATTTACTATGAATAAATCAAGACCTGCGAGTTGTGTGGATTATTGTATCTTACAGTTTATTCAAGGTTAAACTATCTATTTTCTTCCACTGTAACAAGGTGAGACTCTTCAGCAATTGATGCCTCGCTTTGTTTTACAGTTTTTTAGTTTTCTCTCACATCATTCGATATTGCAATTTTGACTCAGACAAGAAATACGACCTTTGTGCTACCATATTGTTAATTTCATTTAAGGAATTTTTCTCATATAACTAAGGTAGAAAAAGCACTTCTAAAATACACTTTATTTAAAACTTTCTTGATGCCTGACATTACTCTTTGAGCCTTAAGTTTAATCTCAGGAACAACAAGTGGAAAATTTCATGGCGAATGGGTTGAATATTTTTCTGTGTAATGTAGTTTAAAATCTGTGTTCCTTGGGATGAATCATCACGAGATATTTAAAGTAAATCCTCAAGTTCCAATCAGGCATGGAATTTCAAATTTATCTGCAAGGTCAAGTCAAAATTTGACGGAAGTTAATTTATTTTCATATTTGTCACTTTGCATTTTATCCAAAATCATAAATGTCAAATTATTGTTTATGCTATGTGTAAAATTCACTGTCATAAATTTTATGCACAATAGACCCAAGCTCCAACGGTGAATAGCAGTAGCAGACTTAGAAATCGCATTGGTAGAGCAAAGTTGGAAGCTAGAGTGGAGAACACCCAGGTTCTAGCGTTGGAATTTGGGTGTTCATTTACTCCCTCAACTAACACTGTCCAGGTGTCATCAACTGTAATTTCACGACTCTACCCCTACTGAGTGCCTTGTTCAAGGTTGAAGCCATAAATTATAGTTATTAACTTAGGCGATATATACTTATAAGCCTCTAACTTGTAAATACATACAACAAATTTTGACATTTAATCTACATAGCTAAACGTCAAATTGACATGTTTGGTATTTTGATGTTTGTCAATAGTGATGTTTGGATTTCTTATCCACATGTCAAATATGAGTTCAAATAAAAAATATGTCCCGTGGGACGTCAAATTCCAGGCTTGGTCCCAATGTGGTATAAATGAGAGGACTGTGGGAGGAAGCTCTCGATCATTAACTGGCTACTCGAAGAGGAACATGATGCGATAGTTAGCTATAAGCGGAATATATGGCGATAGGTGTAACATGAGTAGAAGATATAGATGCAAGACATAATACTGATTTTTTTATTAATGAAAAACTTCGATGTATGTGAAGCTTATAATATGACATGAAACTTATGACCCAATCACATAAAATAATATGTTTTTTTATTGTATCAAATTTTTTATTTTTTGTTTCCCATGTCTAACATTAGATTTTAGCCAAAATATTAAAATCAAAGCAAAAATAATGCAAATTCAAACAAAAGTCAATGCGTCAATAAGATTTATGATATGTGTAAGTAGAATCACAAGATCATTTCATTTTAATATACATAATCTCCGAGCTTAAAAGGGTAAAAAATATTTATAAATGAAGAACTCATTCCCGTAGACCAAGTTGAATTAAGGAAGGACGTTCAAAAGGTAAAATAAGCCAGGAAAGAAGGAAAATGGGCAATAATTAGAAATCGAAAAACTATTGTTAGGGATAAAGACCAAAAGGATAATAATAAATAGGAATCAGGGACACTTGGGATCCTTTTTTGGAACTGTTGTGGCTTTCCATGGCGCAAAGGTCCTATGATAAGTTAGATCATGAGTGATATTGATATTATCTATCTAGTTGAAACTTGGGAGAATGAGGAGTCTAAGGTCCCTAACATAGAAGGATTTGTCTTGTGGTCGGTATAGAACAAAAAATATCATCGTAGAGGGATAGGAGGCATATCTTGTTATATTAGAAAGAGAATTTCTCCTCTTATTCAACTTCATAATATTGACTCTCTCAATCAGTACATTTGGATAGAAATTTCACACACCAATGCTAAGAATATATATATAGAAATTTGTTATTTCTCACCTATTAATTCTACTTTTTATAAGTAAAACAATCTAGTTAACAATTGTCCCTATAATAATTTAGAA
>ML779063.1:98376-125320 GCA_009831015.1 Picea engelmannii | reverse complement strand
TCTCATTGTTCCTATTTTTAAAAATGGGGATAGAAACATTCCCTCTAATTATAGGACCATTATGATTAGCCTGATTTTAGCCAAGCTTTATGGAATTATTTTGGAAAAGAAGATTATCCTTTGGCTAGAAATTCACGATAAAAGAGATAAAGGCCAGGTCGGATTTAGGATATATCATTCTACTGTGGACCATTTTATTACCTTTAGGATCATTGCAGAGGAGTTTTGCAATACTAAAACCAATCTTTTTTGTTGTTTTGTTGACTTTAGAAAAGATTTTGACATGGTTCCTAGGAAAAACCTTTGGAATAGGTTGGAAGAGATAAAAGTGCCTCTCGAGTTGAGGGATATTTCAACAAGGATGTATGAGAACATTATTGTTAAGTTTAAAAACATTGAGGGCTGGTCAAAAGCGATTAACTACAGTATCAGAGTCAAACAAGGTTGTCCCTTGTCCCCTACCCTTTTTGGCATATACATTGACAAGTTAGAAGATTGCTTGGAAAAATCAGGTTGTGTCAGCCCTAATCTCACTGGTATAGTCATCATTCTTCTTCTTTATGCCAATGATATCGTTCTTATGGCAAGGAGTCCCCATGATCCTGAAAACCAACTAAGAATCGTCAAGGATTTTTGCTCCAATATGGGTATGATTGTTAATACTGATAAAACTAAGGTCATGATTATTAAATCCAATATGATCCCTTATGATACCTTCGTATATGACAACAACAACTTGGAGGAAGTGACTTCATACAAATATCTTGGAATTAATATTCACCATAAGCTCAATTGGAATTATAGCATTGAGAAAAGGATTATTGGGGGATGGAAAGCTTATTATGGGCTTGAAAACAATTGTAAATCAAATGATCTTTGGAGTTGGGATAAGAAGAAACTCCTCTTTGAGACTCTTATTACACCTGTTATTCTTTATGGACATGAAGTCTGGGGTTGTAGTATCTCTCGTGAATCCCAGAGAAAGATAGAGAAATACAAAAGAATTTTATAACCTATAATCTCAAAATTAAAGGAAATACGCCCTATCCCATCCTCCTCTTATAAACAAGCCTCTTTCCCATTGAGATCATGGCTATGATTATATACCTAATGTATAAGAACAATTTAAACAACATTGAAGACAAGAGGCTTCCTAAAATTGCTTCAAAATCGAGTCATAACCGCCACCGACTCAAGCGAGGATGGCATAAAGATGTTGGTCTTGGATAAACTATTGGGGAATCATGGAAGACACCATTTTGCAAGATAAAGATACTATTAAAAAAACGTCAAATCAAAATTTAAGGAGAAAATGTGGTGTGATAAAGAGTTAGAGGAAAAAAGAAAATTAAGGTATTATAAGGATGTAATCAACCATAATCTAGAAGATCAAAATTATCTATCGGTTTTTCCAAGTGTAAAGAAAAAAATAAGCATTTCTAAGATAAGAACAAATTATCACGAGCTCCATAGTGAAATTGGGCATTGGTCAATTCCTAAAACTCCATGGGATGAAAGAGTGTGTCAACTTTGTGACACTAAGAAGGTTGAAGATGAAAAGCACTTTCTCTTAGATTGTCTAGCCTATACCCATATTAGATCTCATTTTCAAAATATTTGTCACACTACCAACCTTCCTAACCTCTTAAATCAACAAAAATATGGTGATCTTGGAAAGCTTCTCTTAATGCTTTTCGATCACAAAAAAAAAATTCTAAAGAATCGCAAGTAATCACTTACCCTCTTAAGGTCTGATAGACCAATTTGGTCTTAGTGGCCGAATCTCAGAATTGAGCAAAGACCTTTGGTGATCCAATGCGCTGACTTGGTGATGATTCGGCAAGTTCGAGAGGTATTTTTAGCAGGTGGATGACTAGCTCGAAGCCAGGTTTCAACTGAAGTGTAAGGAATATATTTGTCCTTGATAATGGCACTCCAAATGCCACAGGAAGTTAAAGTGCGCCAAAGGGAGCTTGCAGCGAGAGCTTGATTAAATTTGAAGATGTTCTTGATCCCCCAGTCGCCTTTGGATTTTGGTTTGGCTATCGATTCCCAGTTGTTGAGGTGAATTTTTTGCTTTTCCTTGCTGCCAGACCAGAGGAACATGTAGGTGAGTTCTCTGAGTTTATCCAAAATGGAGATGGGTATGGCTGCAAGCGCCATCCAATAGATTGGTTGGCCCTCAAGAACCGATTTAATAAGTGTAAAGCGACCTACAATGGTGAGCCATCTGTTGCACCAGTGGCTCACCCTTTTTTCCACCTTTGTAATTAACCAATCCCAATCAGAAGCATTGTATTGATTGGCCTTAATATAGTATCCAAGGTACTTGAAGCTAGTGGATAGGTGTACAAATGAGTGGGGGGAAATGGACTGCAGTAGATCCAAGTTTTGTGCAGTTATATTGGCGTAGTGGAAAGTTGACTTAAACCAGTTTATTTGAAGGCCCGAGGCAGAAAAAAAGATGTTTAAGATTTTTGAGATTTCCTTCCATTCATTCAAGTTGGCATTTTTCAATATTAGGACATCATCGACAAAGAATAGGTGGGGGGTTTTTACTAATATTAAGACTTTTATCTTTGTGATCCTGCCCTCGGCTTGGATTTTTTTTAAAAGAAGACTTAGTCCTTCCATGGCCAGTATGAAGAGGAGCGGAGATAGTGGGAATCCCTATCAGAGACCTCTGCCACTATGGAAGAATGTAGAGGGTTATCCATTTATGAGCACTGCAGTGTTTGCACTAGTAACGCGGCTCATAATCCAATTTGGGATGTTTTGTCGGAAGCCCAACTTGATTAGGATCATTTTGAGAAAATCTCAGTTTATGCAGTCAAAATCCTTTTTAAGGTCAAGCTTAAGGATGAGGGCAGGAGTGTTTTTTTTCTTTATGTTGTGTAAGAATTCTTGAGAGGAGCCAACAGCATCAAGAATTTGATGACCCTTTAATAATCCAAGTTGTTCGACTGACAAAGTACGTGAGAGAATAGGTTTGATCATGTTTGTAATTATCTTAGAAATGAGCTTGTAGCTGAGATTATAGAGTGCAATCGGACAAAAGTCGCCAAAGGTTGTCAAAAGATTTGCTTTTGGAATAAGGGTAAAAAATGTGGAGTTTATTGCCCCAATGATCTTACAATGAATTCTAGAATCTTCAACAAGTTATAGGAGATCTTCCCCCACCAAATCAAAAAAGTGTACATAGAACTCCACGGTCCAACCATCGGGGCCTGGGATTTTGTCTAGAGAAAATGGTTTTAATGCAATATGGAGTTCTTGTAATGTGCATGGGTTGTTCGGGGAATTTGTGTCCTCTGTATTGACTGAGTTGGGGAAAATCTAGGCTACATAAACCTGTTCCTGAAGAGTTGTTTGTGTTTTTGCCTCATAGAAATCTTTATAAAAGTGAGTGGTTGCATCCTTAATAGCATGTTTTCCATTGTGTAATGTTCTTGTGTCATCCAANGTTGTTTAGGTCGCCACATTGAACCCATTTAATTCTACAGCACTGATGCCAAAGAGCTTCATCAACAAGTGGTAGTTTGTTTCTCTTAGATTCAAAGTCTTTTAATTGTTATTGTCTGTACCCATCGGGTCCATCCAGGAGTTCAATGTGTTGAAGATCCTTTATTCTATCCTCCATAACATGTAATTGGTGTGCAACAAGATGCATGTGGTGTGAGGCCCAAATTTTTATTTTCAATTTGAGTTGTTTTAGCTTCCAGGAGATACGTTGTTGTATTCTTAATTCACTCTGGAATTTTCTATCATTCCACACAGCAAATGCAATGGCATTAAAATCGTCCTCTAATATCCAACGCGAATTTAGCTTGAAAGGTGAGTGGATACGAATTGTTGAAGAGCCAAACTGTAGGTATGTCGGGGCATGGTCGGATACAAAAGGTGTGTCCACCCAAGTGCGAATCCGATTGTCCAATGCAAGCAGAACTTCAGATAAGTAAAACCAGTCAAGACGTTTTGAAATGTATGTTGGACCTACATGACCATTGTGCCAGGAAGGAGCCAAGATGTCTAGTTGTAAATCAATTATATCATGAGATAGAAAGAGATTAGTAAAGTAATCAGCCAGTGGATCTTTAGCCACAAAGCCACCCCACACTTCACTAAGATTTGTCGTAAAGTTTAAATCACCGAAGATGATAAGATTTTGAAGATCAAGTAGTCCATGTAGTTCCACTTTGTTCCAAAAGTCTTTTCTGTGTTGACAATGGCCATAGATGTTGAGAAGATTTATCATCTTGTTGTTACATTTGCAAGTTCCAGTGAGAAGGATCCCTCCATAACACAGGAAGGGTGCTAGATCAAATTTTGTGGAGTCCCACGCAGCGGAAAGACCTCTTGATTTACCCTATGAGTTGACAGAGCAAGTAATCCAATTCGGGCAGAATTTATTGAGGAAGAACCTTGCTTTCTTCCCATCTACCAAAGTTTCCTGTAAGAAAATGATGTCTGGGGGATAACGGGTGAGTAGCCATCTAAAGGTGGAGGTTTTTAGGGGCCATCCAACCCCTCTGATATTGAGGGAGAGAATGATCATTATTTTCATTATTTGGCACGCGTTAGGGCTTTAATACCTCTAAGCACCCCAATATCAACGCTAGAGCCACTTTCAAACTTCATATTCTATTGTTAAAGAATAGACCTTAACAATTATTAAATCTAATTTTGCAGTCACCCGGTGAACCGATTAAAAAATCAAAACATTATTAGTCCACCCTAAAAAATATTCACTGAGTTTCTTTTTTTTTTATTATTAAAATGAATATTTTTTAAAAAAAATTATTTTAATTTTAATATATATTTTGTGATTGGTTCTAAAGATAGATGTGAATAAATATCCTTGCCTACACGTGACATTTCTTTAAAACAATTAATTAAAAATATAAAATACATTTTTTTAAATTGTCATGGATTAATTTATTAAATATTTATTTATTTTCTATAATTTATTTGTTTCTCAATAAATGATAGGTAAACGACGTTAGCCTCCAATAGTACATTGGTTGGTGTGGCAACGACCAGAGCATTTAATAACTAATGGTGCAACATTTAATAATTTATGGTGAAGTGTGCTTATCTCTCAAAAAATTGAGGTATTCATTTACATTGAATTAAATATTTCTATTACAATATCATGACGTAAATGTGGTGGATCTCATGGTACATCTTTAACTTGGAATTTGGTCAATCTTATGATAAATTTTTGATAGGAATGAGTTGTAGTGTTTTTACCTTCTTCTTTTTTTCCATTAGTTTTATTTAAAATTTATAGTTTTATTTAAAATTTAAATTGAAATTTAGAAAATTGTAAATTTTAGTGGTTGAGATCATATATTTTGAATGTTCTAGTTTTATTGAGAATATTGATTAGATTTTTGTATTAAAAAATCTGATTTAAGCAATGTAACATTGTGATTTGGCCAATAATTGTGTTGTGTGATTCATGTGATAATTACAACAAAGTAAAAAAACCTATAAAGTTTAAAGTACACCTTGAGAATTATCCTTTGGGAACCCAATTTCGAATGAAACATTTTAATTATAATATTATAGAACTTCTAGGAGCAAAATTGCATGAAACAAAATTATGTTTTGTTAAAATATTATTAATGATGATGATGATGATGATGATTAACGTCCACTAAGACCAAATTGGTCTATCGGACCTTAAGAGGGTAAGTGATTACTTGCGATTCTTTAGAAAAAAAAAATTGTGATCGAAAAGAATTAAGAGAAGCTTTCCAAGATCACCATATTTTTGTTGAGTTAAGAGGTTAGGAAGGTTGGTAGTGTGACAAATATTTTGAAAATGAGATCTAATATGGGTATAGGCTAGACAATCTAAGATAAAGTGTTTTTCATCTTCAACCTTCTTAGTGTCACAAAGGTGACAGACTCTTTCATCCCATGGCGTTTTAGGAATTGACCAATGCCCAATTTCACTATGGAGCTCGTGATAATTTGTTCTTATCTTAGCAATGCTTATTTTTTTCTTTACACTTAGAAAAACCGATAGATAATTTTGATCTTCTAGATTATGGTTGATTACATCCTTATAATACCTTAATTTTCTTTTTTCCTCTAACTCTTTATCACACCACATTTTCTCCTTAAATTTTGATTTGACGTTTTTTTAATAGTATATTTATCCTGCAAAATGGTGTCTTCCATGATTCCCCAATAGTTTATCCAAGACCGACATCTTTGTGCCATCCTCGCTTGAGTCTGTGGCGGTTATGACTCGATTTGAAACAATTTTAGGAAGTCTCTTGTCTTCCATGTTGTTTAAATTGTTCTTATACATTAGGTATATAATCATAGCCATGATCTCAATGGGGAAGAGGCTTTTTTCTAAGAGGAGGATGGGATAGGGCGTATTTCCTTTAATTTTGAGATTACAGGTTATTAAATTCTTTTGTATTTCTCTATCCTTCTCTGAGATTCACAAGAGATAATACAGCCCCAGACTTCACGTCCATAAAGAATAACAGGTGTAACAAGAGTCTCAAAGAGGAGTTTCTTCTTATCCCAACTCCAAAGATCAGTTGATTTACAATTGTTTTCAAGCCCATAATAAGCTTTCCATCCCCCAATAATCATTTTCTCAATGCTATAATTCCAATTGAGTTTGTGGTGAATATTAATTCCAAGATATTTGTATGAAGTCACTTACTCCAAGTTGTTGTTGTCATATACGAAGGTATCATAAGGGATCGTATTGTATTTAATAATCATGACCTTAGTCTTATCAGTATTAACAATCATACCCATATTGGAGCAAAAATCCTTGACGATTCTTAGTTGGTTTTCAGGATCATGGGGACTCCTTGCCATAAGAACGATATCATCGGCATAAAGAAGAAGAATGATGACTATACCAGTGAGAGTAGGGCTAACACAACCTGATTTTTCCAAGCAATCTTCTAACTTGTCAATGTATATGCCAAAAAGGGTAGGGGACAAGGGACAACCTTGTTTGACTCTGATACTGTAGTTAATAGCTTTTGACCAGCCCTCGGTGTTTTTAAACTTAACAATAACGTTCTCATACATCCTTATTGTAATATCCCTCAACTCGAGAGGCACCTTTATCTCTTCCAACCTATTCCAAAGGTTTTTCCTAGGAACCATGTCAAAATATTTTCTAAAGTCAAAAAAACAACAAAAAAGATCGGTTTTAGTATTGCAGAACTCCTCTGCAATGATCCTAAAGGTAATAAAATGGTCCACAGTAGAATGATATATCCTAAACCCAGCCTGGCCTTTATCTCTTTTACCATGAATTTCTAGCCAAAGGATAATCTTCTTTTCCAAAATAATTCCACAAAGCTTGGCTAAAATCGGGCTAATCATAATGGTCCTATAATTAGAGGGAATGTTTCTATCCCCATTTTTAAAAATAGGAACAATGAGACTTTGCATCCAGGGTTTAGGGAATCCTTAGTTGACTGCTAAATTGAAGAGCTTGTGTATGTGAGGGATAAGGATAGGCCCTCCGATTTTAAAATTTTCATCTTGGTAGCCTTCAATGTCCTTAGCTTTCCCATTTGCAAGTCGCTTCACCCCGAACTCTATGTCATATAATGAAAAAACCTATTCCTTTGTAGGGACAATAGGTACGGTGTCCATGGCATTAGGGAACTCATAAAGACTTTTAAGGTAGGAATTCTAGTCCCTTAAGGGAATCCTATTACTTTCTTTAGTATTGCGGTTTAGAATTTGGCTCCAAAACTTCTTAGGATCCAACTTATATAGTTGTGAAATTTTCTCTTTCCTTTTATTGATATAGTACCTTTTTTTCCTTTTAATTAGGGCTTTGTATGTATTGATCTTATCAAGTTTTAAGGACTCCTTATAAGCATCCCTAATGGATTTCCTAGCAATTTTACATTATTTATCATACCTAGGGTTGGTCGTTCTATTATTCTTTTTATAGGACACCTCGAAAGAGAATTTGTTAATAGAAGTGGAAAGGGTAGTTGTAAAATTATGGTAGATTTATTCAATGTTTTCCTTATAAGTTAGGATATTTAATTTACTATTTAAATCCTTTAAGAAAATGTCAACTTTACTTTTGTCAAAGCGTAGATTCCTTTGATTATCAGAATTCTCTTCAATTTCGCTCCTATGCAAGGAAAATTTTAGAGTTAGGGTTAAATGTTTATGATCAGAGTTAGGCTCATGGTCATTTAAAAATTCAATAGTTGTTATTTGGTTGGAAACGTGGATAACAGATATCACATAATCTACAACACTACTACCTAGCCCATGAATGCAAGTCATCTAGTTGGAGTTTGGCCACTTCATTACTCCATTGAAAATTATTAGCTCTTGAGAGATACAGAGCTTGACCAACTCAGTACCAAACAAATTCTCAATTAGTTCTTCAGAGCTTCTTTTGTAGCTATTAGATAAAACAAGGTCCTCGTCTAGCCATAAAGGATTATGGTTGGAATCAGTAGATAAAAGAGTAGCTTATTTAGTTGCAGTCCTAGCATTAAAGTCTCCTAGCAAGAGGATATTACCTTCATTTTTCAAACTATAAATATATTGTTCTAAATTATTATAGGGACAATTGTTAACTAGATTGTTTTACTTATAAAAAGTAGAATTAATAGGTGAGAAATAAAAAAATTCTATATATATATTCTTAGCATTGGTGTGTGAAATTTATATCCAAATGTATTGATTAAGAGGGTCAATATTATGAAGTTGATTGTGAGGAGAAATGCTCTTTCTAATATAACAAGATATGCCTCCTATCCCTCTACAATGGGATTTTTTGTTCTATACCGACCACAAGACAAATCCTTCTATGTTAGGGACCTTAGACTCCTCATTCTCCCAAGTTTCAACTAGATAGATAATATCAATATCGCTCATGATCTAACTTATCATAGGACCTTTGCGCCATGGAAAGCCATGACATTTCCAAAAAAGGATCCCAAGTGTCCCAGATTCCTATTTATGATTATCCTTCTGGTCTTTATCCCTAACAATAGTTTTTCAATTTCTAATTATTGCCCATTTTCCTTCTTTCCTGGCTTCTTTTACCTTTTGAACGTCCTTCCTTAATTCACCTTGGTCTTCAGGAATGAGGTCTTCATTTATAAATATTTTTGACCCTTTTAAGCTCAGAGATTATGTATATTAAAATGAAATGATCTTGTGATTCTACTTACACATATCATAAATCTTATTGACGCATTGACTTTTGTTTGAATTTGCATTATTTTTGCTTTGATTTTAATATTTTGGCTAAAATCTAATGTTAGACATGGGAAACAGAAAATAAAAAAAATTGATACAATAAAAAAATATATTATTTTATGTGATTGGGCCATAAGTTTCATGTCTTATTGTAAGCTTCACATACATCGAAGTTTTTCATTAATAAAAAAATTAGTATTATGTCTTGCATCTATATCTTCTACTAGTGTTACACCTGTCGCCATATCTTCTTCTTATAGCTAATTGTCGCATCATGCCCCTCTTCGAGTAGCCAGTTAATGATCGAGAGTTTCCTCCCACAGTCCTCTCATTTATACCACATTGGGACCAAGCCTGGAATTTGATGTCCCACATGACATATTTTTTATTTGAACTCGTATTTGACATGTGGATAACAAATCCAAACATCATTATTGACAAACATCAAAATACCAAACATGTCAATTTGACGTTTAGCTATGTAGATTAAACATCAAAATTTGTTGTAGGTACTTACAAGTTAGAGGCTTATAAGTATATATCGCCTAAGTTAATAACTATAATTTTTGGCTTCAATCTTGAACAAGGCACTCGGTAGGGGTAGAGTCGTGGAATTATGGTTGATGACACCTGGACAGTGTTAGTTGAGGGAGTAAATGAACACCCGAGTTCCAATGCCGGAGCCTGGGTCTTCTCCACTCCAGCTTCCAACTTTGCTCTACCAATGCGATTTCTAAGTCTACTATTGTTATTCACCGTTGGAGCTTGGGTCTATTGTGCATAAAATTTATGACAGTGAATTTTACACATAGCATACAAAATAATTTGACATTTATGATTTTGGATAAAATGCAAAGTGACAAATATGAAAATAAATTAACTTCCGTCAAATTTTGACTTGACGGGCAAGGTAAATTTGAAATTCCATGCCTGATTGGAACTTGAGGATTTACTTTAAATATCCCGTGATGATTCATCCCAAGGAACACTGATTTTAAACTACATTACACAGAAAAATATTCAACCCATTCGCCATGAAATTTTCCACTTGTTGTTCCTGAGATTAAACTTAAGGCTCAAAGAGTAATGTCAAGCATCAAGAAAGTTTTAAATAGAATGCATTTTAGAAGTGATTTTTCTACCTTAGTTATATGAGAAAAATTCCTTAAATGAAATTAACAATATGGCAGCACAAAGGTCGTATTTCTTGTCAGAGTCAAAATTGCAATATCGAATGATGTGAGAGAAAACTAAAAAACTGTAAAACAAAGCGAGGCATCAATTGTTGAAGAGTCTCACCTTGTTACAGTGGAATAAAATAGATAGTGTAGCCTTGAATAAACTGTAAAATACAATAATCCACACAACTCACAGGTCTTGATTTATTCACAGTAAATGCAGAGGAAAAGATGTTTACTTAATAAATCACTGATGAAATACGATTACAGTAGTTGTTGTACTAAATTGCAATCAACATTTATCAACATATCAATTTGACCCAGGGCTTCGAAAATAGAATTTCCTTCAAAATCAATCATTTCTTCGTCTAGTGATGTCAACGCTTCTAGAAAATCTTCATTTACATCTCTGGCTAGTCTCTTGCTTTCTGCTAAATTTGTTTCCCGGGCCTTTAAAGCCATATCACCTCTTATTTGTTCCGAAAGAGAAAGTCGATGAACATCTGAGACATCATCCTTTGGTACCAATAAGACGACCTCTTGAAACTTAAATCGAGCTGAGCAAGATTCTCTTTCTTTGATATAGATATATTTTAGAGCGAGGTCTACTACCTGGTAGCATTTCTGGACGACATCGACCTTCATGAAGAGATATTGTTGGGCTATTTCTAACTTTTCATTTATCTCCAATGCTTGAGTCTGAAAAGCTTATATCTCTACTGATGTACCTTCGGTCAAGTCTAACATGTATTACAATTGCTTTATTAACCCTTCTTGTTGAGTGATCAAGCCTTTGTTGGCCTGTGAATTCTGATGGATCTCTTCAAGGTTAGCTTGTAGCTATTGAATTTTATGCCTGTCATAAGCTCTTACATGTTCAAAATCTCGGTTCATATTATTCTTCACATCATGTTCCATAGTCATTATCTAATTCTGCAACTTCCCTACCAACATGTCTCTCTGTTTTAGTTGCTCAGCCAAATTTTCTACAGACCATTGATTAGCAGTGGCGAAAGCACCCAACGAACCTGCAACTTCCTTGGAAAATTCGGTATCATCTCCGTTCTGTCCATCGTACACCATTTTTTTACTTTTGACCATCGCTCCATCTCTCTGATGTGTTTCTCATTTGACTATAGCCCTCCTTTTTTGTTGAAGAAGAAATCTGAAGGAGTCATATCTTCAAGTCCAATTGGGGTGAGATCACCTATAAAAATGACTTCGGAACCGATATTTCCGAAATTAGACTGTAACAGTGTCAATGAATTTATAGGGGTACCTATCTCCTTAGATAGTTGTTTCTCAGTAGTGTTGGCCACAGAGGTGGTTGGAGTAGAAGGATATGTATCATCTCCTTGCTTCAGAAAGGCTTCGAGCTTAGCCTTTTCCCGAGGGCCTAGTGGAGTTGATATTGAAGCTTCCAATTCTTGAGTTAAAGCTTCGACGCCCTTTGGGTTTTCCTCTGTATATTGTTTTCCAGATCTCCTTGTCTCAAAACCCGGGGGTATAATTTCCTGTGTAGACGATGTGGCTATCGATTATCCTTGTAGTACTTTCGATAAGTTGTTTCTTCTTTGTCTTTGAAAACTAAAGAAAATGGCTTGTTTATCTGGGGATAGAGCTTGGACTCTATTCAATACTTCTTCATAGGACCAGACTCCCCTGAACATTTCATCATGTGGGGAGTTCTCATGTACACATCTCTTCAAGCTATATTGGGCCAGGTGGTTTTCCACAATTTTTTTTGGGCCGTGCCTATTAAACTCGATGTCAACCAACTTGACATCCTCCAAAGCTACAGCTTCCGCTTTGGAGTGGTTGAAGTCTAACAATGAAAACATACCAACTTGGAGAGGGAATGTAGGCCATACCTTTTTCTGGGATGATTTTAGCTCCTTGTTGATGCCTTCTGTCAATGTTTGATAAGCCACCTCTCGGCATATTAGTTGGTATGGTAAAAACCTCGGGAGAGCATGTGGGGGGACTAAGAATTTGAAAACCATGATGTAGGAGAAGTTTTCATCTATGAACAAGTCTGTTATTTTGCCTAGGTTTCCCATGATTCTATCTGAAATTTGAGGAGGTGGGAAACCATAAATCTATATGAACGGGCACCACTACATGATGGAAGATTTCGTAAAAGAAATATTCATCCTTTTCCTCCCATAGTTTGGAATGGTAAAAGTGTATAGGTTGTGCATTGGTTTGGATCCAACTCCAATTCATTAGTGGGAAAGGGGTTACGAAGCATATGAATCCATAATATATGTAGACATGTAGAAAGGGGCAGATTGTCCCTTCAATTTAGCCAGCTAGTATTCGGTGATTTCTTTGGCCAAATTATCCGACAACATCTTAGCCCAATTGAAAGAGCAGCCCTCGGCCACCTCGTGCATAATTGGCACCCATGCCACCGGGAAATGGGTGGGACTTTTCTTCCTGAATAGCCTACAAAGCATCATAGCCACATAAATCATATGAGCCTCTAACGATGCTATGGCATAAAGTCTGTGAGTGTCGGCTCTGAATTTTTCTAGGTGACCCCACCAAGACTTGATTATATCAGGATAGCTTTTGTCTTATTGTATACACTCCTATTGTTCAAAATCTAGCATGAACCCATCATTGTGATTATGCTTAAAATCGAGGGATAGTTTATACATTACTTATATGTGTTCCGGTCGAAAAGACCCAACAATGACCTTTTGAGGTTGAAAATGCTCCTAGTTTGGATGTTGACGTTTTCCAGGGCCCAACCTATCATGTCGTTATATGGCATGAGCCTCGGACATGCATATATCTTGTGAAGTTTTGACTAAGCTATATCCCTGAGTTTAGTTTCGTGAGTTTCGTTTACTTCGTCGCCAGGATCTTCTGGGCAATTTATAAGCTCATGTTCCAAAATATTGAACCCTTGTGTCCAAGATTTCACAGAATCGATAGCTCGAGGTGTGGTATCCAACAGAACATATGTATTCAGGTTTGAGACTTCACCGGCTACATCAGTATTCTTAGTCATCTTCTGTGGTGCCGTGATATTGATAGAATTAGAACGAGGTTACTTGTTGTAGGGAAATGTGTGAGTTTATCAGTTGGATAAAACTTACTATTCTGCGAAAGATGGAAATGAAACTCAAAATCAAACATTCTTATTCACCTTAAGTGCATTGATTCGAGTATACCCTTACTGACGACAAATTTAGTGATCTTAATGGGAAAGTATACCTAGTGATTTGCAATCTATGCTGAAATCATTACCGTTGATTCGTGATAAATACCATTAATATTAGTGGTTCATGATCGAGAGTTTTGGATGAAAAAGACTTGAAATTTCCCGAATCGCGAATCTACGAAAGGTTAATTACGAGAAAATCTATTTTTAAACATTAAGTAATTTTGTTTAACTTTAAGTGCTTTTGGTTATTCGAACTTTGGGATTTTTAGAAGTAGCTCGAGATAGAATCCCCGAGACCCAAAACTACAAAATGATTAATTATCAGATAATCGTTTTTAAGTTTCAATTAACCTTGTTTAAGTTCCAAGGGTTTCAGAAGTTTGGATTTCGAAGATTTCAAGATAAGATGGATGGTAAATGTCCGAACTCCGAAGTGAGAAGTTGTTAACTATATTTTAACCAAGATTAACTTAACTAATTAAGATTTAAGATTTCGGAATTTTGTTGCTTCGTGGATTTGCAAGTTAGCTCTTTATTATGTTTCCGAAAGGTCGTTACCCATAGTGATGTGTCAAAGATGACATCATTTTAGATGACGTGTCGAGACCATGGGGTGCCACGTGTCAACCCAGGGGATACTCAAAAAATACACGTGTACTATGACTTGTGTCCTTTAAAGGTTTGTGGAAAAATGATAACGGACACTTTTGGGTTTCGGGACTTTAACCATGAAGACCTGTCGAAATACCCGAAGCACGAAGCTCTGAAGTGACCTTTAGTGATTTGATTCTTTAACAATCAGGCGGCTCCAAAACTCGTGGAAAAATGGGATCGTTGGATCCACGGGGGAACTTTTTCAACAATGGATATCATGCATGCCTTATGACTAGAAGTAAATTTGATTTAAAATTTCGAAAGCTGATTTTTGATTCATTATTTAGTAAAGATGAAGTTCGAGAAAGTAAATCTCAAAGTTTAGGATTATATGTGTTCCAACATAGGCTCCATCTGGGAATCACATCTCCCTGCGAGGCGTGGAAGAATAGTAGACCAAGTTCCTTTATTGGGTAAATGGATTCATCATTGTATTTTTGGGAAACGCCTTTTGGGAAAAACCATACAGAGAAAAATCAGACTTCAGCTGAGTCTCGGAAAACCTTCAAAACACAATCAATTATTGATCTCAAGTTAGGCTATTAATAGTTTCCTTTTCTTGAAACTGAATTTGGATTTGCTTAAGATAATCAAAACAACTTTAACTGAAGTATCAGACTTTGGTTGATTTCATTCACATTAAGGAAAAGTAATATTAACAATTTATTCAAGGAATCCCTTGTCGGTTTAGAATGTAAATATTACTGGAAAGAGAACTAGATACCAAAGTATGTTTATACATGTACGACAACCTTACAGATATCATAGATATTGCTTCAATGTCAATGAGCTTGTTCAGTACCCCGGTGAAGTTATCTACGTCTCCCATTGAATTTCCTTTCACCACTTCAATTAGCATTTTTGCATTTTATTGAGATGAGGGCAATCATTACATGAATTTCCTTTCATCATCTATTTTGGAAAAAATGGGGGCAATCGAATTCCGAAATTCCTTTCACCATTTGTCTTGGACTAGATGGGCGAAATCATTTTATGAATTTTCTTTCACCATCCGTCTTATACTTTTTATAATTTTGAAGTGGGGATAATCAATTTGTATGTATCATACTGCTTAAGATTTGACAATGAAGGTCTGTCAACAATTTTTTATTGTACCCTGAACTAATTCTTTCTCGATCTTCAATACAACTTTTCCTATAGGGAAGATCGTATGGGGAATTTTTATTTTCAAGGAATTTGCCTCGAGCGAACTAATCAGTTAAAATATGTTAGAAGAGATAAAGCTATCAGGATTATCCTAGACATACTTTCTTTCATTTAAAATCAGAGGAACATAAATATTTTCGCCTAATATTGTTTTGAAGATATGTTCTTAAGCTTTCAAACCCAAGGCATAATTCTTTCTTTCTATGAAGATTTAAGGCCAGGTAGTGAAAATTAGAATAGGGTAAAACTCGAAGATAGGAAAAATGAAACAGAACGAGGACTCAGAGGGTCTGCCACAAAAGAATCTTATCTTCTGATTAGTTCACTTCTCGATTATTAAGCTTCTCTTTTTAAGCCTTTATTATTCTTATTTTCTTTTCTTTTTATTTCATTTTTATTTTAATTTCATTTAATTCAGAAATCCACAGATTTATACTTTTCTAGTCTTTGATCAAGTGATTATATTTACATGAGTAGAACCTTGTTTATACCCGATATGATTTCTTTAGAAATTTAGCTTGAACAATAAGTATAGAATTTTATACCTCGGGTTTCATTTACATTTTCAATCAAACCAATTATTAATTCATCACCTGTTTGGAGAGAAAACAAATGTTTTGAAAAATATGTGTTGAGTTATGATACCTTCTTATTTCTCATATGATAATAAGTATATTATATCTAATATATCTAATAAGACTAGGTTTATTTAAAATGAAAAAGTAAAATTCAGATAATTTACGGAGGAAAATGAAATTGCAAATTGAAACAAGAAACCAAAACCGGTATATACAATGGTAATGTGAAAACATGATTATTGAATAAAAGTTTTAGATAGTGCCCGCTAATAGGGGCATCAAAAGTTTTTCCGTCAAGATTTTCCAGTAGGATGGAATTCTTCCCCTCCGTAGCTGCAATCCTAAATGGTATGAACCAAAGATGATCGAACTTGTTGTGTTTTCCCGCATCTTCTTTTCTAGCATCCCATTTTAAAACTAGATCACCAGGAAGAAACTCCTTGTCTTTAGCTTTTTTGTCGAAGAGGGATTTCACATTGTCTTGGTAATTTTGAAGTTTGTCATCTACTTCAACCCTGTTTTGTTGGACTTTGATTATTTGGTTTATCCTCCTTGTAACGTCATTTGGATCCTCTTTCACGTCTTGCCACAACTTCATCACATGAAGAGCGAAATTGATGGGAAGGACAACGTCAGTACCATAAATTATTTGAAAAGGAGACATACCTATTGATTTCTTGGTACCAATCCGCTTTTCCCATAAGGCATAATTCAGGTGAACGTGCCAAGCCTTCTTACTCTCTGTCAACACTTTTTTTATTATATTCATTAGACTCTTGTTGGACGATTCAACCAACCCATTTCCCTAAGGATAATAGGTTGTAGAGTGTTCTAGCACAATGTTATATTTTTGACAAAAAAATACCATTGCCATAGATTTGAAAGCTTGGGCATTGTCCATGACTATTTTTTTAGGGCAACCAAATCTTAATAGGATGTTCTCCTCCAAGAAGTTTATTACTACCGAATCAATAGCATTCTGAGTTGGAATGGATTCAACCCATTTCGTGAAATAATCGGTAGTAGTTAAAATCCATTTATGTTGGGCACTCGACTGTGGGTGGATTTCTCCGATGAAGTCCAGACCCCATTGTTGAAAATGAGCCTCTGTTTTGACTGGGACTAAAGGTAATGCAAGGATATTTTTTTTACCAGAGAACAATTGGCAAGGGTTGTAGGCTATCACCTTGGAATTCACATCAGTAAATAGCTTTGGCCAATAATATCCAGCTCTTATAATCTTGTAGGTCATTTCCCTCCACATATTCCTTCGTGAAATTCATTTATATCATTCTCTGTTTCAAATTCTATTAAACAACGTAGCAAGAAACCTAGTGGATCTTTCCAGTATAGTTGACTTTCAATAATACATTATTTGATTGTGTGTAGTTTCAACGTTCTCGCTTTGGATGGAGTCATGTCACTCGGGCACTGAAGGGTAAGAAGGTATGAAACAATGTCGTGATACCAATCAGAGGAAGAAAATTTATCTTTGATATGGATTGTAGGGGTTTGATCATCAAGTTCCTCTATATATGGGATATATCTGTGTGATTCCAAGTGGTTTATCCCGAGTGCCCTGAAATTCGATTCCGCTAACAATTTGGCCAGGCCCTGACCTTTAACTAGCTTGGTTGGTTTTACATCTAGATCAAAATCCTGAATTTTAGCTAACCACTGACCTCTCCTACTATCACTGTCTGATTGTACCAAGATATCTTTAACAAAGCTTGTTGGCACATAAGCGATTATTTTGGAATGCAGTACATAGGTCCAAAAAAATTTGAGAGCTTTCACCATTGCGTAATCTTGTTTTTCCAATATATCATATCTTAATTTGGCGTCCCTGATAATTTTACTGAAAAAGGCTATCGGTTGCTCGAAACCTTCTTCGTTCTTTTGCAGGAGTGTCGTTGAGATAGTATGTTCAGATGCGAAATAAAAGATCAAGAATTCCTTGGTATAGTTTGGACTAGCTAACACTGGAGCTTAGCTTATAGCTTTCTTAACTCACTCGAACGATGCTTTAGCTTCGATAGTCCCTTTCATCTCACTGTCTTTCTTCAGCATATCCGTGATTAATTTGACAATTTCAACAAAGTTAGGGAGAAATATTCTCAAAAACTTTATCTTCCCTAAAAAAGACTGGATTTCTTTCTTATTTCTAGGAATGTTTATTGTTTCAATAGCCTCGATTTGATTGGGGTCAACCTTGATTCCATCCTTCGAAACTATATGACCTGGAATCTTTCCTTCTTGCATAGAAAAATGAGATTTATTAGGGTTAAGAGACAAACCAAATTTTATTCATTTCTCGAAGGTTTGTTTGAGATGAACTAGATGTTTTGCATCAGAATTGGAGAAGACTATTAGATCATCTAAGTAAATAACAAAAAATTTGTCTCTCTCACCGATGAAATCTATATCCATAACTCTTTTGAAAGTGGCCCCTACGTTCATCAAACCAAATGGCATTTTATCATACATGAAAGTTCCCTTCAAAGTGGTGAATGCAATTTTTTATTTATCATCTTCGTGGACAACAATTTGGTTGTATCCGAAAAAACCATCAATCATAGACATTTTGTTAGCTCCAACTACTTTTTCCAGGACATGATCCATTTTTTGCAGTGGGTAGTTGTCCTTGAGGGATGACTAGTTTAAATTCCTGAAATATACACAAGGCCTTATTTCCCCACTTTTATTCCTGATAGGTACCAATTTTTCTACCCATTCAAAATAACAAGCGGGACGATAATATTTACATCGAGGACCTTCTTGAATTCTTTTTCTATTATTGGCAAGAGGATAGGATTTATCTATCTCATCTTTTGCCTGAAAGGTTTGATACCATGCTTCAAAGGAATCTTATGTTCAATTACATAGGTATTGTAAGTTCTTAAATCATCATAGGACCATGCAAAGACGTCTTTATACTGTTTAAGAAATTCAAAATATTTATATTTTACTTGGGATGGGAGGTACTTAGATATCTTGAGCAGTTTAGGATCTTCTTTAGTTCTTATATTGCAATCTTCAACCTCTTCGGGCTGAGGTTGTAAGGTAGATTTTAAAGTTATATCATCTTGGTCAAACAATCTTTCTAAAGGTATCATACCTCTGGGGATCTGATTGTTCTCAAGCACAAGCATTTGGTGATTTGCGATCTTATCCTAGAACTTTTCAGAATCTTCACCTTCTTGCATGATCCAGATAGGATCGCTCTGATTTTCTTTATCTATATGAGTCTCAGAGAACTCATCAACCATCTCTAAGAACTATTTAATCTCTTCGTCATCTTCGAAGACTTTCCAGTGTTGCACATTATTTGGTATTGAAGGTCTGTGTCTCATTTCGATATGATATTTCAGCTTTAGGACAGTAGGTGGTACAAACGTAGCTACTGCTTTGGCTAAAGAGTCTTCCTGTTGATTTTCCATTCTGGGAATGTAGTTAATGTTAAATGACGAGAAAAAATTCTCTATCAAATCCCAAGCGCAATTCATGTATGACCTTATCCTTGGATGTTTAGCTTGATATTTCTGCTTTATTTGTTTCACAATAAGCTCTGCATCACCATAAACTATTAGATGTTCAATTTTTAGCTTCCTAGCAGCCTCTAATCCTAAAACTAGAGCTTCATACTCACAGACATTATTTGTATAATCTATTTCCCACTGTAGTCTGTATGAAAAGGGAATGACATACTCATCTCCAAGTGCAAAAAATAACACTCCATCCCCTGCCCCTTCGTAGGAAGAAGCTCCATCAAAAAACATTTTCCATACTCCTTCTCTACTATTTACTCCTTTGTTTGTTTTTTCTATTTTTTTGTTTTCTTCTTCTGAACATTCTTCAAAGTCATCATTTATTGATAAAATACAATTTCCTAAATCCTAATTTGTTACATAAACTGGGTAATTGTTTAGGTTTTAGGGGTCACTTACAGTATATTCCAGTCTGGTCTCTCTGTATAGTCGAGTAAATTGACCACCGAAAATCAGGATAGTAGCGTAAGTCATGTCTAGTTGAAGTGACCCTCCTAAATTTGTGCCCCATGACTTGGATAGAAACATGCCATACTTGGCAAGGACATCAGCAACAACTACATCCATAAGGATACTCTTTACGGGAATCTGTGAAAGATTTACTACCAAATCTTTGATCATGCCAAGACACTTAACTTTTCTTGAATCAAACAAGTATAAATCCTGATAAGGTCTAGTGATTTCAACGGCCAACGTTTCCATGATAACTTTAGGCATTAAATTGTGAGAGGCCCCATAATCTAACATACAATTATGAAGTAAGTGGTCATGCACAGTTAATGTAATATAAAATGGAGCAACATAATCCTTAGTATTTTCGATGTAGGGACCAAACATAATTGTAGGTATTTCATCTTTTATATTGATCACATATGCGTGATATTCAACATCGGAAAAATTTATCATTTTAGCAATCTGTTTTTTATAAATTGGATTCTTGGCAAGCTCAAACAGAGGCATGGGGATTTTAATTTTATTTAGTTCATTTTATAAACTGAAACCTCCAGATGTTTTTTCAATTTATCTGGTTGTAGCTTGTGCTTCGCTATTCTCAACCTTCTTAGTTTGTGTTTCTCTTGTTTCAACTTTTTTGTTTGGGCAACTTGTGTTTCAACTAGCGGTTTAGTGACAACTGCCTCGTTTTCTTTATTTCTTGATCAAATCTTCTTCGGTGGAACACTTGTAGGATTTATTTCTCTAGGCCTTAAATTATATTTCTTTTGAAGTTCGACCATTATGGATTCGACAATTCCTTGATATGCGGACTCTCCCATATTATTTATACTTTCCTCATTACTAAACAAGGGTTCTATGTCTAGGGACATTTCATAATCATGTATAGTTAAATGAGTTTCATGGTCGTCATCACTAAGGTTGTTTAAATCCTCTTCTAACCCCTCATAGTTTTGCATATCATCTCTTTGCATAAAATTTTCCATTTTAAACGGAGCTTGGATTTTTTTATCTTCATTTTTCACTTGTCTCTATTGTGTCTAGGGGTTAGGATTTCTCCTAAACTGATTTCTAGTGAATGGATCAGGTTTCGCTTGGTCTAGTTCCATTCTAGATATTTTGTTCGACAAATCTTTGATTATCTTAGCCATGTAATCCATTTTTGCTTTCGCAGACTTCCCAGATCTGGAGGGTCCTTCTTGTTCCCTAAAGCGTTTAGGTTCTTTGGTTCCTGTCTCAACCTTGGCTTTCAGTTTACCAGATGCCATCATGTTTGATTCGATTTCTATAGCATCATCTTGCATTCTTGCCAGAGTGGCAAATCTTCTTTCTCTTAAAAGTAGGGCAAAGTCAGGTTCAAAATCCCCTACTAAAGTTACCTTTTCCGCAGGTTGAGAGGGTTTAACTTCGCCTAGGATCTTATGATATAGTTTGTTAAACCTCTAAGTAAATTCGAGAACTGACTCAGAATTCCTTTTTCTTATAGCCCCGAATTCAATCAGATAATACAAATGGTCTTTATTTTCTCCCCATTGTCTTAAAAATGCGTTTTCTAAATCGTCATACGATCGTAGGGATCCTATCAGGAGTCCTAGAAACTAGATTCTTACTTGTCCTTCGAAAGTTTGCACTAAAATCCTTGAGTAAACATCTTCATTCTCAATGCCAAGGATATCAACGAACTAATCGAAAAAGGTTATGCGCTCTGTTGTGCTTAAATCTACTTCTCCCGTAAATTTTGGTAAGTTCTTCATATAATTTTCAGGTAAATAATGAAGGACAGGAGGAAGGACCAAGGGAGCGTATCTGGCCGCTACTTTGGAAAAAATCCTAGGTGGTGGGGGTGGTCCTTGATCTTATCCACCTACTCCTCCACCTCCAGCAACAACCATCGAAAGTATGGGGGGTGGACTTTGTGAAAAAAGAGGGTTTTCAAAAAATTCTAGGGACCAAAGTGGCGACCTTTCAACTTCTTCAGGATGTGGTGAAGGGAATTTTGGAAAAGGGTCGTTAGGAGATGAAAAGTCTAGAAGAGGAGGGAAAGGAAAACGTGGACTGGTTTTTTGATACAAATCCTTGTGTCAAAAAGGGGTATATTCCACATGAGAAGTGTATGGTATAAACACTATTATGATGTTTTTGATCAATGAAATCTTTAGCACAATCTGACATGCATTTGAGGGTGTTAAGACGAGCGAAGGTGACCCTAACATTACCTTTCTTCTTTTTTTAATAATTTTTTATGTGGTTCCTTTGATATAACCAAGATTATATTCCCATCACCATGATTGTTTCACAAATGATTTGGTGTCCATTCCTAGACTTTAATACAACCTTTTTGAATTAATATTCTTTATAGAAATTGTTTTTTAAAACATCTACTAATTTTGTAATTTACTTCTCTACATGATCACTTTCTGAAACATGGATTGCTCGAATCACCAATTTATTGATGATGTCAAGCTTCTAAGAATGGGTGGTGGTGAGAATCAATATGGAGATACATGTTTGTATGAGTCTTCTTTCAATATAATTGAAGGGATAGTGAACCTTCATTTTTCTTATAGATGAGGATATCTAGGAACGAGATGCTATTGCTATCTTCCATTCCTGTTGTAAATCCAATGCTCTCTGCTTCATCGTCCAAATGACCATTGAACCTATGTAGGATTTCTTTACCATGTGGCCAGACTATGTAAGTCATCTATTAATATTTTCCAAATTTTGGGTTTAAAACGATGAGATTCAATAGATTATTTTTCAAACCATTCCATGTATAGATCAACCACTATAGGTGACAATGGGGATCCCATTACCACACTTTTAATTTTTTCATGGGTATTGCTCAGGAAATTGAAAAACATTGAATTAAGGCAAAATTTAACCAAATGTATGGTTTTCTTATATGTGTAAGTATTTATCATGTACGTTATTAACCTTAAATGCAAATATTTTAGTTGTGGATGTGGAGGGTCGTGTGATGGGAAGAAATTTTAGAGGAAGTGAGTGTCTATTGAAATTAGATAACATTTTTGTGACTACAAATAAATATATAAAGTGGAAGTTTATTATGTTCGTAAGTGCATTATATAGTGCGTATTGTAGTATGGGGATCACAAGGGTTCACTCAATAGACATATGACATAGCACATCCATTCATGGTATATTTAAAAAAATTCCTAATTTCACTAGATATTAAAGAATATGTACTAAAATATTTTTGTTGAACTCCCCTTGCAATACACCTTTCCAATTTAAAAACACCCTTATTTTCACTAATATACTAGGTATCTTTTTTTGTCATGATATTTTTAACATTAATTTTTATTTTACCTCTAATATGATGGCATGACACAACTCATATAATAGTCCTAGATGAGGATTTTGCAAACTAATAGACTATGTTTTTTCCTTATTTTAATTTAATCACTAATCCAGTTAGAAATTGATGAAAATTTTAATAACATTAATTTCTTTTCATAATCAATGAGGTCAAAAGGGTCCAAATAGTTATTCAAATCATGCCTCCTCTTCTCTTTCCTAAAGGAGCGACCAAACAAAGAGACTAGTAGTGGAGAGGTTGGATTTTGAGTCATCGAAGTATCAATGTGTGCATTACACTCCTTAGAGTGTCGCACAAAATCATCTCTATAAGCTACATGCACAAATTCACAAATTCTCATGACCCTTTATTTGTTTCTACCCAATGGGGATTAATAAAAAATTCCTTACACTGGTAGCTTTTTCATATCTTGATCAAATCCTCTATTTCTATTGAAATATTTGATCAAATCCTTGATTTCAGAGGGTCCCATATTGATGGGAAATGTTGGCACAGGGGCAGACCCAGGGTTCAACGCTACAACAACGCACCAACAAAACCCTAACTACTGACCATTTTGGCAACACCTGCGAAGCAGATGAAGTCTCACCCGAGGTAGAGGCAGGGGTGGTTGCAGAACTCCAGTGTTTGCAACCTTAGATGGGACACAGATCTGTGATTCTAATCACTTAACAGAGCACTCAGCAGTTATATTTATCAATATTCAGTTCTTAGTTATAGCACAATTAAACCCTAACTATAGCACATCGCAGTATTCAACCATATCTAGCATTGAACAACACTTAGCATGACGAAACAGATCAGATCTTAACAGATTAAGCACTAAGCACATGTATATCAGTCAGATCTAACATCCATCCATATTATTAATCACTAAGCATCGACAAATCATTCATCTATATTAAAGAACTAAGCACATTAACATATAAGCTGTAATGTACCTCAAATTCACCATAAAAAAATAAAAATAAATAAATAAATAAAATCTATGACATAATTCAATTTCGTTTAAGCTTTAGAATTTAAGAGAAGGTAAGATACATTTATGTCCATAATGACATTATTACACCAGTCTAGTTTACTTCGAACAGAAAAGCTTATGTGGATAAATTCTTTCCATAATTCTATCACTTTCCTTAACTTTTAAACTACTCCAACATACTTATATGTATATAGGCAATATCTAAACTTAGGTCGAAGGAACCCTTGAGGTTCAGAGAAAGGATCTAGGCACATAGAGTTTAACCTCTGGGTGGTCACGCAGGAGAGCAGCTAAAACGAATGGTGGAGACACTTCAGGGAAAAGTGCCGAAATCCTGAGAGCCATAGGATTGCATCAAGTTACGAGGGATTTAAGCACTTAGAAGCACCCCAGGAGAGGAGCCATATGAACGGTGGAAACACTTCGTGGAAGAAGTGTCGAAGTTGCGAGAGTCGTTGGATCTTGCAGAGTAGCAAGGAGATTAAGGCCGAGTGTCTTCCAACACTCTAAGGTGTTGAATTTCGCTATTTCGGAGTTCGGGGTTTGGAGTCGCTACATCGTGAACTCCTGGTTCACGAAATTGTGAAACGATCGACACCGTTCATCAAGGAGGACACGTGGTGAGTGGTCAAGGTTTGGGGAAAATCTCGAAAGGTTATGGATCATCGATCCAGTGGGATCATGGTCGTCGGTTCAAGAGGAATCTATAATGTTGATCTCTCAAGGGGGAGATTTCGACATTTCGGGGTCCGGGAGTTCGAAGGACCTAGAATCGTTGCAACCAGAATCGTGAAATCGCGAATCGTGAAACCCCGAAAGCATTTGGAGGAATAGCACCAGGTCACAGGACCGGTCGTATGAAAAACAACTTAAGGGAGGAGCTAAGGAGTCGTTAGGCCCTATTTCGGGTTTCAGCATTTCGAAGGACAGAGAACAGGAGGAACGCTTGCATCGCGATTCCCTGAATCACGAAAATCCGATAGCGCGTGGTCACAGAGTGGTGGTCACATGGACGGAGGCTAAGGGCGATCCAAAACCGTTAAGCCCTTTTTGTCGTTTCGGTGATCGGGAGTTGGAAGGACAAGGGGTCTGGGATTGTCAAAGTAATCATTTTTGCACATTTAATTATGCTTTTAATTGCAAGGTTGGATCTTCATGACTGCTAGAACAATAGGTATTTTGACTATCTGCTATGTGCGCGTATAAAGGCGTATATTATCATTCTTATTGTAGGGAATTCGCTTTAACTCTCCATTAACATCTGTACTTATTTCCACTTATAAGTATGTACATACCTATAGCTTTCTCTAAATATATATAGAGTGATTCATTGTCATAGGTATAGTTTCATCTTGATTATGGTTTAATAATTGGAAAGCTCAATTACGTGCTACAGTCCTGCATCTTTACTTACAGAAAATATAAACATGCAAGTATATCTACCTAACTTGGGTCTCATTCTTACACACCAGTAGCTTACACATCAAGCATAGTTAACTTGAAGGATCTCATCTTGTTCTCTACGGGTTATGCCATTAAACAATAGTCTAATTACAAAATTTCGAATACTTAAAGGTGTATGACCTCATGGCAAGCAAAACTCTTAGAAAAAATTGCGCTAAAAATCTGCTTAATTAGTTTAATACTTTCATATACAATAATTTGTGTACTTGTCATGCCATGTACACAGTGACTTGTAATATGATCTGTTATTTCTATTCTACCTCTATCCTGGATGAAGATCCTCCATCGTTTCTACCAGTCCATTCATTACAGTATTAGAGTTGTTCCTATAACAAATAATTCCTACTATGTTACTATAGTTTTGTGAAAAAACAGAGGTCAATCAGGTTTCGGCGATTACAAATGTCGAACACAAAAAAACAAAAGACCACGTTGTTTGCCGAATCACGAAATGCGGAAAGACTGTGGGCCCAACACTTCAGGGTTTCGGGGTTCAGGATTTCGCGATTTAAAATGCCAAACACCAACACACAACAACTCTCGAATTGCGAAAATGTGAATGGAATGTGGGACCAGCACTTCGGGGTTTCGGGGTTCGGGATTTCAGGGTTTGGAATTTCGGGGTTTATGAACACCTAACGCGCAAACAAAATGAAATAAGAAATGTCGAATTGCGAAATGAGATTAGGGTGTGGGCCCAACAATTTTGGTTTTCGTTGTTTGGTAAAGTAAAGATACTCCGCATATATGTAACAAGCAAGTCCCGAATGCCGAAATATCAATTTTGTATTTAATCTCTTTTTAAAATCACACGCTCCAACAAATAAACTTGAAATAAATAAATGACCAGGTTCGTAATTGGTAAAAACAAATAATTACTGTGTTTGCTCAAAAAATGAATTTATCAAGAAATAAAATGAGTTTACAAACTCAATAACAGAAAATCATAATCGCAGAGAAAACCTCCAAAACAGGGAATAACCAAATCAATTCAAGAAATACTTTCAAGCTATCTTGCCCTCTGTGTTCATAATTACAATATGATTCAAGTATTTATGGGAACAAAACTTGCCCCTTCAACCTTAGGAAAAATTAAATCAGGGCGGTGATGGTATTTGGTGGCCTGCAAAGGCTAAGGCGGCCACCACTTGACAGTGAACCCTCACATCTTGAA
>ML779063.1:79876-97734 GCA_009831015.1 Picea engelmannii | reverse complement strand
ATATGAGTAGGGTCATGAATATACTTTTTCAACAAAGAAACATGAAATACATTATGAATTCTTAGATTAGTTGGAAGTGCAAGTTGATATGCTATGGGTCCAATTCGAGCTAGTATCTCGAAGGGCCCACAAAACCTGGGTGCCATCTTGGCACAGTTCCCTAACTTCAGCGAGCTTTTTCAGGCTTTGACCTTCAAGTAAACATGGTCTCCCACTTTAAATTCCAAGTGTCTCCTTTTCTGGTCTACATAACTCTTATGTCTATCCTGTGCTTCTTTCAAGTTTTGTTGTACCTTTCTTACCATGTTCTCCATTTCTTAGAGCATCTCTGGTCCAACCATGAGTCTATCAGTCGAGTTATCCCAACTAATTGGAGTTGTACACTTTTTTCCATACAGTATTTCGAAAGGGCTCAACTTAGCCGAAGTTTGGTACCCATTGTTATATGCAAATTCTACCAAGTGCAGGTAGTCTTCCCACTTGCTCGGTTTTGTTCTTACGTACATGTGAAGCATATCCTCTATGATCTGGTTTGTCCTTTCGGTCTGTCCATCAGTTTGTGGATGATAGCTCGTACTGAAGTTCAAGTTAGTGTTTAGTCCTGCAAACAATTCCTTCCAACAAGCGGATGTAAATTTTACGTCTTTATCTGAAACCACCATTTTAGGAATACCATGCAGTCTAAAAATTTCTTTCATGAATATTTCAGCAATGTTTATAGCTTTAAAAGTAGACTTTACAGGAATAAAGTGTGCAGACTTACTGAGTTTATCGATTACAACCATGATAGAATCATTTTGTTTCTAAGTTTTAGGCAAACATGTTATAAATTCTAGTGATATAGTCTCCCATTTCCATTCTGGTACTGGTAATGGTTGTAATAGGCCGGCAAGGTGCTAGTGCTCGGCCTTAACCTGCTGACAATCTTGGCACCTAGCCAAGTACTCTGTTGTTTCACCCTTCATATTAGGCTAGTAAAATAGTTTTCTAAGTGTTGTTATTGTTTTCTGGTAACCTGGAAGGCCAGAATACGGTTTCTTATGCACTTCGTCTAAAACAGTTAATTTTAACTCTGTTGAATCTGGTATGTAAAGTTTGTTTTTAAATCGTAATAGTCCCTTCTTGTCGATACTTAGATCTTGTTTATCTGAGTTTGCAATACTGTTTTGAAATTCTGTTATCACCTTAGTGTAATTTCCATTGTTAATACTTGTTGTCCTTATTCTTTGTTCTAGATCGCTTGCTATCCTACTGATATTTATCTCAAATTACCCATGGAATCTTCTACTTAAAGTGTCTGCTACTTTATTTTCCTTACCCTTGATATGTCTGACCTCGAAGTCGAATTCGATTAGGAAGGCTAGCCACCTTGCTTGTCTTGCATTAAGGTCTGGTTGGTTAAACAGATATTTCACCCCGCTATTATCCATCAATAGTAGGAATTTTCTGCCCATTATATAGTGTCGCCACATTTTTAAGGCATGTATTATTGCTACCAATTCTAAGTCATGAGTGACATAATTTCGCTCATGTTCTTTTAATTTCTGGGACTCGTAACAAATCACGTGCCCTTCCTGAGTTAGAACACCACCTAGTCCCTCTTTACTTGCATCAACACATACTTTGAAGTCTTTATATGGGTCTGCTACCTTCAAAATGGGCGCCAATGTCAATAATTCTTTCAGCTTGTTAAAACTGTCTTGACACTTTTGCGACTAGTTAAACTTGGTCCCTTTCTTTTGTAATGATGTGATAGGGTAGGCTATCTTGGAAAACCCTTCTATAAATCTGCGATAATATCCAGTGATTCCCATGAATGACCGGATATCTGCCACATCCTTAGGTACTAGCCATTCCATAATGGCTTTTATCTTTTCCGGGTCTACGACAATACCTTCCAAGGAAATGACATGTCCTAAATATTGTATTTCTTTTTTATAAAAGTCACATTTGTCGAATTTTGTGTATAGTTTGTGTTTCCTTAATGTTTGCAGAGCTATTCTTAAGCGTTCATCATGTTCCTCCTTCGTTTTAGAATAGACCAGAATATCGTCGATAAATACTACTACGAACTTGTCTAGGTACTGATTGAAAATGTTGTTTATCAAGCACATAAATGTGGCTGGTGTGTTAGTGAGTCTGAAAGGTACGACTACAAACTCGTAATGTCGGTATCTTGTTCGAAAAGTTGTTTTGTTTATGTCCTCGTCCTTTATCCTAACTTGATGATAATCAGATCGTAAATCCAATTTTGAAAAGATCTTGGCCCCACCAACTTGATCGAACAGATCATTTATCCTAGGTAAGGGGTATTTGTTCTTAATGGTCATTTTGTTCAGTTGTCTATAATCGATACATAGTCTTAGAGTACCGTCTTTCTTTTTCACAAAGAGGACTGGTGCTCCCCATGGTGAGACACTCAGTCTGATATACTCTTTGTCCAACAATTCCTGTAATTGTATTTTTAATTCTATCAGTTTTGGTAGACTCATTCAGTAGGGTGCTTTTAAGATAGGGGTTGATCCGGGTAGTAAGTCTATGGAGAAATATATTTCCCTTCTAGGAGGTAATTCTGGTATCTCATCCACAAACATGTCCCTGAATTCACGTAGGACAGCAAAGTCTTCTAACTTGGGCTTATCTTCTTTTTCTAATAGATTCGTCACTTGGATGGCGTAAACTTGACATCCCTTTCTAATACATTTCTTGAGTTGCATCGTTGAAACTTGTCTGACTGATACATGTTTTGGTATACCTTGGGTTGTTCTAACAGTGCCAAAATTATCTTTATAGCTAAGTATCTTTGTATAACAGTCTAGTACTGCTTTGTGTTGTTCCAACCAATCCATCCCGATAATCATATCATAAGATCCTAGTGGTAGGATGTTCAGATTGGTCCTTATCTTTTGACCATCAAAGCTGAACTCAAGATCAGAAATAAAGTCAACTACTTTCCTTTTAGTGTTTGTTGCTAGTTGTACAATCCATGATTTTGCGTGCTTCGATTTCTTAAGTTTATTCGACTCTACTACATCGGGGGTAATATAAATTAAAGTAGATCCAGGGTCAATTAAAACATAAATTCGAGTGTCATTGATTTTACCTTCGATTTATACCACCGAGGACCGATGGTTAGCTTGTCGACTATCTATGGCTGCATTTATCCGATGCAAACTTTTGCCCACGTCTCCCACTGTCGAGGCTTCCTGCAAATTGTGAACATCAGTTATGTTTGCTGTAATTAAACGTCAACAGTTCCTCCTTAGATGAGGCTCTCCACACTCCCAACACTTTAATGGATCGCGGGAGTTGTCCCCAAACTTCTTCATTCCCAGGTTTACTGGTTTACTGCTACCTTGCGTATTTAGATGATTGGAGTGAAAATCCTTCCTTGGGAAACTTTTTGTTGCATTCTGATAAGGAGCTAGTTGGTATCCCTTCTTCCGCTGGTTCATTCGATCTTGCTTCTTATCCTTCCAGGTATTGGGAAACTCTACCCGCTATTTATACTGGTCATAGCACATTCATGCTTTCCTGCATACCTCACTCAAGGATTTGGGGCTGTCAAACTCAATTCTGTCCCGGTAGGCCTGTGGTAAACAGCTTAAGAATCTCTGGATTTTTACCTTATCCTCCTAGATGTACAGTACGAACCTTAGTAGTTCCAGAAATTTATTTATAAGGTCCTCCATCATCATCTGTCTGAGTCATAACTCGTAAAATTCTTTCTTCTTCCTTTCATAATAGCTTTCAGAAAGGTATTATTTCTTGAAATACTTCTTAAAGTCGGACCATTCTAATTGTTTCTCCTTTAGGCCCTTGGCATATTTCAGGTCTTGCCACCAAATGTTGGCCTTCCCCTTCAGATTGTAGATGGTCATTCTAACCTTCATGTTGCTGGAATAGTTGTAGATCTAGAAATATTTTTTTGATGTCCAATAACCACGCCTCAGCTTCTTCTTATGTCCTGGATTCTCCATCAAAGGTAGTTGGTTTAATCTTTTTAAATTCTCCTTCAAGGTGGTCTACTTATTTTCTTTTTCTCTCTGGTATAATTTTGTCCTCGGCTAAAGGTGTCCCTTCAGACGAATTGTCTCCTTTTTCTGTTTCCGGTCCAAAATTCTTGGAGGCCCTTTTGCTGACTTCTTCGTCATGGTTATCGTCTTTTGGGCTTTTCTTGGTTACTATACTACATAGCAGGACTTCATTTATCTCTTGTTGTTCCTACTATGCTTTCTTTAATTTTTCATTGTCGGCCTTGAAAACCTGTACTTCAACAATAAGATTCCTCATTGTTTCCAACACCTCCGTGGGTGAGCTTCCATCACTGTTCTATCTTGGATCTCCTGGAGGTCCTTGCTGGGAATTTCCTTCCATCCTAATTTCTGCACCCTCCTGAGCTGCCATAATTTACAAAAAAAATAGAAAGGGATTTCTATTTGAAACCATAAGATTTATTAGTTTTACATACGTCGAAATGTATACTAAGTAGCTAATGTGGCCCTGTTCAGGCCCAGTGTTGTAGCTTTTTCTCTGATACCATATGTAATGTACCTCAAATTCACCATAAAAAAAATAATAATAATAATCTATGACATAATTCAATTTCGTTTAAGCTTTAGAATTTAAGAGAAGGTAAGATACATTTCTATCCATAATGACATTATTACACCAGTCTAGTTTACTTCAAACAGAAAAGCTTATGTTGATAAATTCTTTCCATAATTCTATCACTTTCCTTAACTTTCAAACTACTCCAACATACTTATATGTATACAAGCAATATCTAAACGTAGGTCGAAGGAACCCTTGAGGTTCAGAGAAAGGATTTGGGTGCACAGAGTTTAACCTTTAGATGGTCGCACAGGAGAGCAGCTGAAACAAACAGTGGAGACACTTCGAGGAAAAGTGATGAAATCCTGAGAGCCATAGGATCACACCAAGTTACGAGGGAATTAAGCACTTAGAAGCACCCCAGGAGAGGAGTCGTGTGAACGGTGGAAACACTTCGTGGAAGAAGTGTCGAAGTTGCGAGAGACGTTGGATCTTGCAGAGCAGTGAGGAGATTAAGGCCGAGTGTCTTCCAACACTCTAAGGCGTTGAATTTCACTATTTTGGAGTTCGGGGTTTGGAGTGGCAAGTGATTTTGGAGTCGCTGCATTGTGAACTTGTTGAAATAATGTAACTATGAAGAGCATTCTTATTATTATCTTGTTATTGGATTAAATCCCCATTGTGGATTAATCATGTCATTATTATTATTATTGTTATTGGATTAATCCCCATTGAGGATTAATCATGTCGGTAATTGTATACGGACCAAATCCCCTTTTGCGAATTGGTCATCGGACAATTACAAAGTGCAGAATAAGAAGTCGGCCCCAATAGTTATAATGGAAGGCCTAGAATTAATTAAAGGTGGGTTTACCCACCCAAAGTGAGAGGTCGACCCTGCCAGATGGTGACTCTTCACACGTGCCAGATTGATATAAATAAGAGGCTAGCACCTCACTTCTGAGACACACTTCACTTGCTCATTATCTTATGAGGCAAGCTGCAATTGGAAGTTGGAGAGAGGAGAAGAAGGGTGGCGCATCTCTTGGGGAGGACTTTCTGTATTGGTTTGAGTTATCTCTTGAACATTGTATAAGCCATTTATGATAAGGAAGTTTTTGCTGGGTTTTCTTCCCCTAGAGGGTTTCCCAGGATAAATGTTGTGTCTCTTGTGAATGTGTATTTCTCAGTGATCTTGCTCTTATTATGCTCTTATCTAATGAAATGCAAAGAACTATGATAATGGCATAAACATTAACATGGTATCAGAGCCAACCTGAAGAAAGCACAGTTTGCAAGAGGAAAAACGTCATTGTTACCGTACCCCAAAATTAGGGTTTTGCAAAATTGAGTATTTTCAGCTCCCTAACACCCTAGAAAGCTGTGCCCTCCCCCAAGGATCAATTTGGCACCTAGAGCGCACCTTTTCAGTGGCTGGATCTCCCGGAAAGTGAAACCCTAGTTTCACAAAGTACCAGAAAACCAGAGTACTAGAAGTACCAAAAGTACCAGAGTACCAGAAGTACCAGAAAACCAGAAGCACCAGTCCAGAAATCCGTAGATCAGATTTGAAGGGGTAAAAGTTGGATTTTCGAAATTTTGATTGCACCAGCTAACTCACCCCAGCTCAACGCACCTATCCCCTGGATCGTAATTTCAAAACTCGAAGTTTGAAAAATTAGGGTTTCCTCATAAAACCCTAAGTTGCAGTTGGAGTTGCAGTCTCAGAACCAGCTGCAGTTGCAGTACCAGTTGAAGTTGCAGCTGTAGAACCAGTTGTAATCACTCTTGAAGTTTTTGGTAATGATTACCGCTGCTACCAGATGGAGCCACTACTTGCAAATGCTATCCGAGGTATGTACTCACATATGGTGATTCTTCACACGTGCCAGATTGATATAAATAAGAGGCTAGCGCCTCACTTCTGAGACACACTTCACTTGCTCATTATCTTATGAGGCAAGCTGCAATTGGAAGTTGGAGAGAGGAGAAGAAGGGTGGCGCATCTCTTGGGGAGGACTTTCTGTATTGGTTTGAGTTATCTCTTGAACATTGTATAAGCCATTTATGATAAGGAAGTTTTTGTTGGGTTTTCTTCCCCTAGAGGGTTTCCCAGGATAAATGTTGTGTCTCTTGTGAATGTGTATTTCTCAGTAATCTTGTTCTTATTATGATCTTATCTAATGAAATGCAAAGAACTATGATAATGACATAAACATTAACAGAACTTCCAGTTCATGAAATTGCGAAACGATCGACACCATTCATCAAGGAGGACACATGGCGAGTGGTCAAGGTTAAGAGAAAATCTTGAAAGGTTGTGGATCGTCGATCCAGTGGGATCGTCGATCCAGTGGGATCGTGGTCGTCGATTCAAGATGAATCTGGACCGTTGATCTATCAAGGGGGAGATTTCGGCATTTCGGGGTCCGAGAGTTCGAAGGACCTAGAATCGTTGCAGCTGGAATCGCAAAATCGAGAATTGTGAAACCCTGAAAGCATTCAGAGGAATAGCACTAGGTCACAGGACCGGTCGTATGAAAAGTGACTTAAGGGAGGAGCTAAGGAGCTGTTAGGCCCTATTTTGGGTTTCGACATTTCAAAGGACAAAGAACAGGAGGAACACTTGCATCGCGATTCCCCGAATCATGAAAATCCGGTAGCACTTTGATGTTAAGCACGTGGTCACAAAGTGGTGGTCATGTGGACGGAGGCTAAGGGCAATCCAGAACCGTTAAGCCCTTTTCGACGTTTCGGCGATCAGAAGTTGGAAGGACAAGGACTCTGGGATTGTTAAAGTAATCAGTTATGCACATTTAATTATGCTTTTAATTGCAAGGTTGGATCTTCATGACTGCTAGAACAGTAGGTATTTTGACTGTCTGCTATGTGCGCGTATAAAAACGTATATTATCATTCTTACTGTAGGGAATTCACTTTAACTCTCCATTAACATATGTACTTATTTCCACCTATAAGTATGTACATACCTATAGCTTTCTCTAAATATATATAGAGCGATTCACTGTCATAGGTATAGTTTCATCTTGGTTCTGGTTTAATAATTGGAAAGCTCAGTTACGTGCTACGATCCTGCATCTTTACTTACAAAAAATATAAACAGGCAAGTATATCTACTTAACTTGGGTCTCATTCTTACACACCAGTAGCTTACACATCAAGCATAGTTAACTCGAAGGATCCCATCTTGTTCTCTACGGTTTATGCCATTAAACAATAGTCTAATTATGAAATTTTGAATACTTAAAGGTGTATGACCTCATGGCAAGCAGAACTCTTAGAAAAAATCGCGCTAAAAATCTGCTTTATTAGTTTAATACTTTCATATACAATAATTTGTGTACTTGTCATGCCCTGTACACAATGACTTGTAATATGATTTGTTATTTCTATTCTACCTCTATCCTGGATGAAGATCCTCCATCGTTTCTACCAGTCCATTCATTACAGTATTAGAGTTGTTCCTATAACAAATAATTCCTACTATGTTCCTATAGTTTTGTGAAAAAACAGAGGTCAACCGGGTTTTGGCGATTACAAATGCCGAACAAAAAAAAACAAAAGACCACGTTGTTTGTCGAATCGCGAAATGCAGAAAGACTATGGGCCCAACACTTCGGGGTTTCAGGGTTCGGGATTTCGCGATTTCAAATGCCAAACACCAACACACAACAACTCTCGAATTGCGAAAATGTGAATGGAATGTGGGGTTTCGGGGTTCGGAATTTCAGGGTTTACGAGCACCTAACGCACAAACAAAATGAAATAAGAAATGTCGAATTGCGAAATGAGATTAGGGTGTGGGCCCAACAATTTCGGTTTTCGATGTTTGGTAAAGTAAAGGAACTCCGCATATATGTAACAAGCAAGTCCCGAATGCCGAAATATCAATTTTGTATTTAATCTCTTTTTAAAATCACATGCTCCAACAAATAAACTCGGAATAAATAAATGACCGGGTTCGTAATTGGTAAAAACAAATAATTACTGTGTTTGCTCAAAAAATGAATTTATCAAGAAATAAAATGAGTTTACAAACTCAATAACAGAAAATCACAATCGTAGAGCAAACCTCCAAAACAGGGAATAACCAAATCAATTCAGGAAATACTTTCAAGCTATCTCACCCTCTGTGTCCGAAATTACAATATGATTCAAGTATTTATGGGAACAAAACTTGCCCCTTCGACCTTAGGAAAAAATAAATCAGGGCGGTGATGGTATTTGGTGGCCTGCAAAGGCTAAGGCAGCCACCGCTTGACAATGAACCCTCACGTCTTGAAGGGTCAAGACGACCATCGATCTGCCGTCATAAAGTGGTGAAATGATTACAAACCAACAAGTTTTTCCTATTACAGAAATGGATTATGACACGATAGATTTCTCCCATGGAAGTACTTCAATACAAAATTAACATATACATATCACCAGTATAAATGATTATTTAACACAAAGAAGGAGTAGATCAATATATCTTAACCAATTTTGTGGGAAGGCAAAGGGAACAACCACGTTCCTCCCAACCGTAGAATAGGCAGCCAAAATTTCTTGCCCGATTCACCCCCTAGCCAGACCATGAATCCATGAGGGCAAATTTGGAAGACTCCTCCTCAGCAATGTCCACAATTCCAACAATTATCCTCTTGCCTCACACTTACTCAACAGTGCTTATAACAGGAAGGAAAATCCATAGTCCTTTTTCTCCGCATACTTGGAAGCGTCCTACCTCCTCACATATGCTATTTATCAATTTTGCCCAGGTCTTTTTCCCTCCCTTGTGGATTTTCGCAGCTTTCTAAATCCCTAATTTCCAGGGGCTGCCAATGGCCAAATCTCTGATTTTCAACTTGTAACAATCAGCCTAGGGGTAGTTCCAACATGTTCCCCACTCATGGAGTCATGGTCAGCTAAATTCAACATGGTTGTTCCATTTGTCCTCCTGCAATTAATATAAAATATTATGTTTTCATACAAGTGTCATAGTCAAATAGTTAGTTGGGTCAAATCAGGTCTCTGCCCAACAGTCATGTTAATTAATTACAATTATTAAATTCAGAATTCGGAATTGCCATAAATGGAAAAAAAATTCCAAATTCGAATTTACTAAAAACAGAATAAATTTCCAATGAATTTAAATTTCAAAAATATTTTATTTTGGGGGATATCACATAAGCACATCAACACATTGCACAAAGTAGATCAACACAACATGTACGTGGTTCACCCCCACCCTGGGGCTACATCCACCAACTATTGTCTTCTTTATTAGCTTCTTCAATAGGTTACATGCACAAAACCTCAAAAACCCTACTCTGCAGAGGACAGGAGATCTGTGCAGCTCGCTATATCCTCCTTCCCTGAGTAGATCTAAGCACACAATCTTTTACAATGACTTGCACTTAGCTCTACAAGTCTCACATAGTATGCACCAAAGCACTTACAACTCTTGATCACATAGATCCAACTATAACGCTCATCCATTCGTTGTTTTCACTACATCGCCTTAGCATCTATTTATACATACAAAATAGGCCTAAGCATGGGTGAACCCATGGGCCAACATTCCCATACCCGTTACATAATCCCAAATCCCAAAAAGGGCCCTAAAAGGGGCGAGATCTCGCAATCTCCGCTTCGTCTTGCGCTCCGCCTTCGATGGAAGCCACATTCTCAACAATGAGTTGATGAAGCTACTAATGAAGCTACTACTGCAAGCTTGATGACCACTATAAGGCATACCAACTCTTCATTCATTATAACAAATCTAGATACACCTTGTAATGTGAACTAGAAAATGACTTGAATCGATGCATCAATTCTCCTTCAATTCTTAAAGTACGTTGAATGGTCCCGATTGAACACATTATTAGGATAACAACATAGCCAATAACAATGCTTTCCAACTACTTTTACATTGAATGAAAGATAACAACTTTTTCCATTATAGCAAGAATCGATTTTCCAAATATAGAATTTGGAACCATGAGATAGATTAAGTTGATATAATCATGAGAATTATAATGAATAATTTAATAAAATGACCATGAGGAATAATTTAATAAAATGGCCTTAACTAATGACGAGCAAAGTAATGTCACATGAACATATCCAAATCTACAACGGGAAGCATGAGTTAAAAAATTGAAACGCACACCTAACGTGAAATATTGTAATACTCAAAGAGTATGTTAATCTTGTGAAAAAAGCTTTATTTTTCTATCATAAATTTAACAAGAATGCAAAAATGCTTTCGTGCGTGACCTAAATTACACCATAATTTAAGTTCCATGCACGTTAAACTAAACCCGAGGGTTAGGCGAATTCTAAATCGACCTAGATTGGGCAACAATTATGTTCTACATTAGAGTCAATAATAAAAAACACATTTAACACTGAATTATTAAAGAAATAAAAACACATTTAACACTGAATTATTAAAGAAATAAAAACACATTTAACACTGAATTATTAAAGAAATAAAAACACATTTAACACTGAATTATTAAAGAAACAAGAGAAATAGCTGCAAAGCAGCTAGTCCCTGCCTGTAAAACTTTAAGTTGTGTGTTATATACCTAGAAAAATGAAAAATTTCCATTCTAGAAAAATGTGTTTATTATATGACACTGCATATTTGAATATTTTGTAGAGATGAACACATGCCAAAATTATTATACTTGTTGGCACAGGGGCAGACCCAGGGTTCAACGCTATGACAACACACCAACAAAACCCTAACTATCGGCCCTTTCGGCAACACCTGCAAAGCAGATGAAGTCTCACCCGAGGTAGAGGCAAGGGTGGTTGCAGGATTTAGGTGTCTGCAACCTTAGCTGGGACACATATATGTGATTACAATACTTAATAGAGCACTTAGCACCATCAGTTCGTTCTTAGTTAACCAATATCTACTCTGCAGAGAAAACAGAGCATCACAACATTCACCCTGATCTAATGTATTTAAGCACTTAGCATAAAGAAATGGATCAGATCTAGCATATTCAAGCACTAAGCACATTTACCTATATCAGATCTAACATCCAGATTCATCATAAGCACAAAGCATAAACAGATCTATCTATCTATCAAGCACTTAGCAAATAACACATGAATATATCAGAACATCACACAGAGCAGAATAACACAATATTTACGTGGTTCACCCCCACCCTAGGGCTACGTCCACCAACTCTTCTTCTTTATTAGCTTCAATCAGTCATCTACATGCACAGAGCCAAAAAACCCTTACTCCGCATAGGACAGGAGATCTGCGCAGCTCTCTAGATCCTCCTTCCTTGCGTTACAACACAAAGCCTTCACAGTCTCTTACAATGACTTGCACTTAGCTCTGCAAGTCTCATACAGTATGCACAAAGCCTTACAATTCTTGATCACACAGATCCAACTCCTACCACTTAGCCAACTTGCACAACTCTTGCGCACTACTTCTTACATTACCTAGCCTTCTATTTATACATACAAAATAGGCCTAAACATGGGTAAACCCATCGGTCGACATCCCATTCCCGTTACATATTCCCAAATCCCAAAAAAGGACCCAAAAAGGGGTCGAGATCTCGCTATCTCTGCTTCGTCTTGCGCTCCTCCTTCGACAGGTTGTCGAAGTCCCAAAATAGGTCAAACTTGACCAAGGATCTCCCAAAACTTGGTCAAGGGCCAACAGGCCCGCAACTCTCACCTGTGACTCGTCCCGAGTCACTCGATCTGACTAGTTCTGCTTCGAACGCCTCAAGCTTGGCTCAAGCTGCTTCGACTTGCTGTTGTGCAACAACCTCCTGTTATGCGAACTCCTAGATGTCTGCATCATTGATCGGTCCCTCTAGACGTTGTTCCGCTGTAGTGACAACTAGCTCTAGTTCTGCTCCTTGGCCTTCTACTTCTGTAAACAATTGATATGCCTTATCTTGCACAGGTTGGAGTTTCTAAGTTACCACCATAACTCTGCTCTGGATAGTATGGATTTGTTGTTGTGCAGTGCGTTGCTCTTGGGAGCACTTCATTCTTTCCACAACTGACAGGGACTTCAGTTGTGCCTGTGATCAGTGAGGTGTTTACATTCCAAGGTAAGAGCCTTGAGCCTTTCAACTGCGCTCCTGGCAGTTGCTTCCCTTTGATCTCTTATATCTTGTGGGGTCTCAGGTACTGCGCGTAGTTCCAAGTCTGTGATGTGTTGTTGTAGCTGCTAGATAACTTCTTCAAGTTGCGTTGCTTGTTGTGGAACTCGATCTTCGGCCTTTACTTCTACGACTGTCACAGAGCGAAGTTCTCTGTTGACCCTTTCCTTTACTTCGAGTTCCTCCGCAAGCAACTGTTCCTTTTCTTTTTGTAGCTGTGTTTTTTCTTCGTCAAACTTCGCTTGGAGAGCAAGCTTTTCCTGTTCTGCAGCGCTGCGTTGCTCTACTAGTACCCCTTGTACTTGTGTCAAAGCCTGGGTGGCTTGCGTTGTTTCTTCCTGTGCTCGTCGAAGGCGAGCTTCGACTGTATCGACTAAGCGATGGAGTTGAGCTGGCTCATCTCCCAATTCTGGCTCTCCCAGCATAGTGGAGACTGCGCAGCTGGATTGTAGGGCTTGTTGTACCCCTCAGAGTTCAGTCTCAATTCGGTCATACAACTCCTCTTGCTTTGCTTCTTGTTTCTCTGCTATTTCCAGCAAAGCATCTTGTAGGGCTGCTATGAGGAAGTTGAAGTCATCAGAGGTGAGGATGGTTTGCATCTTGGTCATGGTGGCCTTCACTTTCTTTCGGGAGGAAGGTTTCGGACGCAAACCTTTTCTCTTCTTCAGGGGATCTACCTCGTCTCCTTGCTTCTGTTCGACTTCTTTGTCACCTAACTCTTCGCCATCACCTTCTTGCTTTGGTGAGGTGGAGGCAGTCTTCACGGATGGGTTGTCTAATTCTTGGACCTCTTCAGTTTTCTTTGCCCCGCTAGGTCCAGGTGTATCATGCGTAGTTTCTGGGCTATCGATGTCAGATATCTCCATAAGGTCTGCTGGAACAAGGAGGTCCGTCGACCAGTCCTTAGTGATCTCCTCCAAGTCCTCCTCTATCATCTTGTAGTAGGATTGAAGTTGTTGCTTGTGTTCGTCAGTGCACTGTGATGTAAGTAAAATGTCGATCTGCGATGAACTTCATCAGAGGCCTGAATCGGTGTAGAGTGTTTGGAGTCATGCGAGGCTCGAACTGTATGGCTACCTTCAGCTGATTGTAGTAGGTATGAAAAACAACATTTGACTGCCACTGTTTATTCATGTCGCTTTAGTACCACAGTGTACTGAACTTCGCGACCAGTGGTTCAAAAGGCTCGATGTCTAGGAAGGTTGTACCTTTCGACATCTCCCAGGCAATAAAATCTATCAGTATAAAAAGCCAACTGAAATGAAATTCATATCCTTGATCTTGTGCTTCTCTGCAGTCGAGTTCCAACTGGTTCACTAGGTACTTTGCCCAGTTCATCTGGAGGCCTTCCGCGCACTTGCCAGTGAGGTCGACTACAAAACCGATGACTTAGGTGGGTCGGTTCTTTCGGACTAACTTCCCTGCAATCAACTGACAGGCGAGGCGCACTGCGCCACTCTGGATAGAAGCTACTTTGTAACCTCGCGTGCCCTTCTCGACATCGCCATAAGTGTCCTTGATCCGCTGTGCTAGACCGCGATCCATGGCTTTTCCAGGGTAAAACTTCTGTGGATCGGGTCCTTGCATACTCAACCCCGTGATCCAATTGATCAACATCGGATCAACTGTTATACGACAATTTAGCCACAAATAACCGCCATGGTAACAAGACAGCAACAACGTAACACATGCATTTATCTCCTAGTGTCGTCCGAAGTGAGGAATCTTCATGACATTCAACAGGGTGGACTGCGCGAGGTTCATAGTCCACGATTGGGGAATTATCTTCGAATTCTTCCCCTTAGTCCGGGTCAGGTACTTATGTGGGGCAAGCATGTTGTAAACTTTGTGATCTCTGAGGTTGACGTTGCTAAACTTCAATGCCGCAATCTTATTTTGGTCTGCTCGAACTACGCGTATCCCCTTCGGGAGGTACGCAATGACCAAGGTGTATTTGAAATCTCTGGGCACACTGTCTCGATTTACTGCGTCGCTAAGGGGTGGAATATAGGCGGGTAATATGGTCGGGATCAGTTTAGCATTCGCTAGATCATCCCTATGCTTGGTTCGTTTTTCATCAGATGGTCGGGATGGTTCGGCTCTGTGACCAGTGTATGGAGAGGCTGGCAGTCCTCTCGTCGACGATGCTTGTACACCTATAGACATCGACATGACTCTTTCAGTCATGAGGTCGATCAAAACTTCTTCAACAACTTTCTCTACAACGCTCAATTCGTCCGACATACACACTCAGGGTTAACAATCTCGGGTTTGGAGGGTAACTTAGATACTGTAATAGGATAGACAACAAGAGTGCGATGATCACTGTATAAAATCGACTTAGTCTGCGGGCTCAAACTCTCAGTTGGCAAAAGTGTTCTCGATGCATGGCGCGACGGGATAAATAGGTAACTTGGAAATGGGTCGCTTACAACGGGTATGAAGCCTTCATTAACTCTATTATGTCTGTTGTGGCGCAGTCCCAATGGTTGGATGGCGAGCTGTCTGTCCATAAATGTCTTTCTGCTCATTCAGTTATAATGTCCCTAATGGCTATATTGCTTCGCCATGGCGAAGTGCCATGTGTCGTTGTTCTAATATCCCGACGAAGCTCCAATTTTGCAAATTTTTTCTTCTGGAATCTTCTACAACTTGTCGATCCTAGCTCGCTTCTTGCTTAGCTTTCTAGCCTTCTTCCTAGTGAGCTTCGTCTTGGTATGCCTTTTTCCGTTCTGATTCTTATCTTCTTTTGACATTGTGACTTCGCGCTGTTGAGATTCTTTCCTAAGATTCGAGGGTGATCCTTCTTCTTTATCTGGAATAGGTGCTTTAATCTTCTGTGGGTCTTTTAGTGTTCTTGCAACTTCGATATCTGGGTCTCTGGTGTTAAATAGCTTCGATCTATTCTTCTGTTCTTCAATCAAGTGTGCGATCTTTCTAGTCATGAATTCTTTTAACTCTTGCTTCTTCTGTTCTAAAACTTCTTCTTCTTCTTGCCTTCTGGCCTGATCTCTTTCAAGCCAAGGTTTTCCTAATAGCATGGTAAATGGAGCACTGTTCTTAATAAATATAATAATCTCAAAATCTTCCTCTGTCGAAGTTCCATTAGCATTCATAGGTATTTAGGTGAGCTTTCCACATAGGTTTATCAACTTCCCTTTGAATATTCCTATTCCTCCTAGTGAAGGAATCATAGCAGGCTTCCCTATAGCTTCCCACATTCTCTCTATCATGATATTCACTTGTGTTTCCTCATTTAGAACACAGTCAATGTCGAAGTCTCTTATTTTTGCTTCAAGGCATTCTTTTTCTTTGAAGATCCTTGATAATCTGACATGTCGGTGATCATTCAGGGTTTCTCTTATTTGTAGCAATACTTTCTCTGATTCTTCCCGGGATTATGTCATAATCTTAGTTTCTGGATCTGCCTTAGGGTTTTCTTTTCTCATGTCCATTCCTTCAAGCTTAACAATCATTCTAGGACAATTCAATACTTCATGGCCCATAGCTTTACAACAAAGACAACTGGGTCTTTTCCCAGGGCATTCCTTAGCAAGATGTCCTGGTCTTCTGCAACTGTAATAGAGGGTTAATCCTTTCTTTCTCTTAAATGATCCCCGACCTTTCCTATACTGCGCACTAGGATCATGGTAGCTAACCTGCAAAAAATTATTTCTAGGATCCTGCATACACTTATTAGTCCAGACATTCTTTCTATGCATAGGTATAACATATTTTTCACTATTCTTATCAGATATATTCATATCAAACCTTCTTTCATCTATGAATACCCTAGTTTTCAAGCTAGGATAAAATCTATCAAATATACCTAGATCCATGCTTTAGAAACAAAAAATTCCACTTATCTTACTTTTGCAGAGCACAAAGCTTTCAGATCTAGAACTTTTTCAATATTCTTACCTTTATCAGAGCACATAGCTTTCAGATCTAGAACTTTTTCCATATTCTTACCTTTATCAGAGCACAGAGCTTTCAGATCTCACCTCTTTTAATCAAGAATTCTCACTTTTGCCTTTCTTAGAGCACAAATCTTCCAGATCTTACCTCTTTTCTTCAGATCATACTTCCTTTTCTTAGCACAGAGCTTGCCAAACTAGTAGAGTACTGCGCAATAGAGCAACAAATCTACACACAGAGCTTTCACAATTTCAGGTCGGATCTCTGCACATAGCTTCTTTTTCCTCAGTGCCCAGCAATCACAGTTTCAGGTCTCGGCAAAGGAACCATTTGTTGGCACAGGGGCAGACCCAGGGTTCAACACTACGACAACACACCAACAAAACCCTAACTACCGGCCCTTTCGGCAACACCTACGAAGCAGATGAAGTCTCACCCGAGGTAGAGGCAGGGGTGGTTGCATGACTCAGGTGTCTGCAACCTTAGCTAGGACACAGATCTATGATTACAATACTTAATTGAGCACTTAACATCGTCAGTTCCTTCTTAGTTAACCAATATCTACTTCGCAGCGAAAATAGAGCATCACAACATTCACCCTGATCTAATGTATTTAAGCACTTAACATAAAGAAATGGATCAGATCTGGCAGATTCAAGCACTAAGCACATTTACCTATATCAGATCTAACATCCATATTCATCATAAGCACAAAGCATAAACATATCTATCTATCTATCAAGCACTTAGCAAATAACACATGAATATATCAGAACATCACACAAAGCAGAATAACACAGTATTTACGTGGTTCACCCCCACCCTGGGGCTACGTCCACCAACTCTTCTTCTTTATTAGCTTCAATCAATCATCTACATGCATAAAGCCACAAAACCCTTACTCCACATAGGACAGGAGATATGCGCAACTCGCTAGATCCTCCTTCCTTGCGTTACAACACAAAGCCTTCACAGTCTCTTACAATGACTTGCACTTAGCTCAACAAGTCTCATACAATATGCACGAAGCCTTATAATTCTTGATTACACAGATCCAACTCCTAGCACTTAGCCAACTTGCACAACTCTTGTGCACTACTTCTTACATTGCCTAGCCTTCTATTTATACATACAAAATAGGCCTAAACATGGGTAAACCCATGGGCCGACATCCCATTCCCGTTACATATTCCCAAATCCCAAAAAATGACCCAAAAAGGGGTTGAGATC
>ML779063.1:62849-73273 GCA_009831015.1 Picea engelmannii | reverse complement strand
AAAAAGGGGTCGAGATCTCGCTATCTCTGCTTCGTCTTGCGCTCCTCCTTCGACAGGTTGTCGAAGTCCCAAAATAGGTCAAACTTGACCAAGGATCTCCCAAAACTTGGTCAAGGGCCAACAGGCCCGCAACTCTCACCTGTGACTCGTCCCGAGTCACTCGATCTGACTAGTTCTGCTTCGAACGCCTCAAGCTTGGCTCAAGCTGCTTCGACTTGCTGTTGTGCAACAACCTCCTGTTATGCGAACTCCTAGATGTCTGCATCATTGATCGGTCCCTCTAGACGTTGTTCCGCTGTAGTGACAACTAGCTCTAGTTCTGCTCCTTGGCCTTCTACTTCTGTAAACAATTGATATGCCTTATCTTGCACAGGTTGGAGTTTCTAAGTTACCACCATAACTCTGCTCTGGATAGTATGGATTTGTTGTTGTGCAGTGCGTTGCTCTTGGGAGCACTTCATTCTTTCCACAACTGACAGGGACTTCAGTTGTGCCTGTGATCAGTGAGGTGTTTACATTCCAAGGTAAGAGCCTTGAGCCTTTCAACTGCGCTCCTGGCAGTTGCTTCCCTTTGATCTCTTATATCTTGTGGGGTCTCAGGTACTGCGCGTAGTTCCAAGTCTGTGATGTGTTGTTGTAGCTGCTAGATAACTTCTTCAAGTTGCGTTGCTTGTTGTGGAACTCGATCTTCGGCCTTTACTTCTACGACTGTCACAGAGCGAAGTTCTCTGTTGACCCTTTCCTTTACTTCGAGTTCCTCCGCAAGCAACTGTTCCTTTTCTTTTTGTAGCTGTGTTTTTTCTTCGTCAAACTTCGCTTGGAGAGCAAGCTTTTCCTGTTCTGCAGCGCTGCGTTGCTCTACTAGTACCCCTTGTACTTGTGTCAAAGCCTGGGTGGCTTGCGTTGTTTCTTCCTGTGCTCGTCGAAGGCGAGCTTCGACTGTATCGACTAAGCGATGGAGTTGAGCTGGCTCATCTCCCAATTCTGGCTCTCCCAGCATAGTGGAGACTGCGCAGCTGGATTGTAGGGCTTGTTGTACCCCTCAGAGTTCAGTCTCAATTCGGTCATACAACTCCTCTTGCTTTGCTTCTTGTTTCTCTGCTATTTCCAGCAAAGCATCTTGTAGGGCTGCTATGAGGAAGTTGAAGTCATCAGAGGTGAGGATGGTTTGCATCTTGGTCATGGTGGCCTTCACTTTCTTTCGGGAGGAAGGTTTCGGACGCAAACCTTTTCTCTTCTTCAGGGGATCTACCTCGTCTCCTTGCTTCTGTTCGACTTCTTTGTCACCTAACTCTTCGCCATCACCTTCTTGCTTTGGTGAGGTGGAGGCAGTCTTCACGGATGGGTTGTCTAATTCTTGGACCTCTTCAGTTTTCTTTGCCCCGCTAGGTCCAGGTGTATCATGCGTAGTTTCTGGGCTATCGATGTCAGATATCTCCATAAGGTCTGCTGGAACAAGGAGGTCCGTCGACCAGTCCTTAGTGATCTCCTCCAAGTCCTCCTCTATCATCTTGTAGTAGGATTGAAGTTGTTGCTTGTGTTCGTCAGTGCACTGTGATGTAAGTAAAATGTCGATCTGCGATGAACTTCATCAGAGGCCTGAATCGGTGTAGAGTGTTTGGAGTCATGCGAGGCTCGAACTGTATGGCTACCTTCAGCTGATTGTAGTAGGTATGAAAAACAACATTTGACTGCCACTGTTTATTCATGTCGCTTTAGTACCACAGTGTACTGAACTTCGCGACCAGTGGTTCAAAAGGCTCGATGTCTAGGAAGGTTGTACCTTTCGACATCTCCCAGGCAATAAAATCTATCAGTATAAAAAGCCAACTGAAATGAAATTCATATCCTTGATCTTGTGCTTCTCTGCAGTCGAGTTCCAACTGGTTCACTAGGTACTTTGCCCAGTTCATCTGGAGGCCTTCCGCGCACTTGCCAGTGAGGTCGACTACAAAACCGATGACTTAGGTGGGTCGGTTCTTTCGGACTAACTTCCCTGCAATCAACTGACAGGCGAGGCGCACTGCGCCACTCTGGATAGAAGCTACTTTGTAACCTCGCGTGCCCTTCTCGACATCGCCATAAGTGTCCTTGATCCGCTGTGCTAGACCGCGATCCATGGCTTTTCCAGGGTAAAACTTCTGTGGATCGGGTCCTTGCATACTCAACCCCGTGATCCAATTGATCAACATCGGATCAACTGTTATACGACAATTTAGCCACAAATAACCGCCATGGTAACAAGACAGCAACAACGTAACACATGCATTTATCTCCTAGTGTCGTCCGAAGTGAGGAATCTTCATGACATTCAACAGGGTGGACTGCGCGAGGTTCATAGTCCACGATTGGGGAATTATCTTCGAATTCTTCCCCTTAGTCCGGGTCAGGTACTTATGTGGGGCAAGCATGTTGTAAACTTTGTGATCTCTGAGGTTGACGTTGCTAAACTTCAATGCCGCAATCTTATTTTGGTCTGCTCGAACTACGCGTATCCCCTTCGGGAGGTACGCAATGACCAAGGTGTATTTGAAATCTCTGGGCACACTGTCTCGATTTACTGCGTCGCTAAGGGGTGGAATATAGGCGGGTAATATGGTCGGGATCAGTTTAGCATTCGCTAGATCATCCCTATGCTTGGTTCGTTTTTCATCAGATGGTCGGGATGGTTCGGCTCTGTGACCAGTGTATGGAGAGGCTGGCAGTCCTCTCGTCGACGATGCTTGTACACCTATAGACATCGACATGACTCTTTCAGTCATGAGGTCGATCAAAACTTCTTCAACAACTTTCTCTACAACGCTCAATTCGTCCGACATACACACTCAGGGTTAACAATCTCGGGTTTGGAGGGTAACTTAGATACTGTAATAGGATAGACAACAAGAGTGCGATGATCACTGTATAAAATCGACTTAGTCTGCGGGCTCAAACTCTCAGTTGGCAAAAGTGTTCTCGATGCATGGCGCGACGGGATAAATAGGTAACTTGGAAATGGGTCGCTTACAACGGGTATGAAGCCTTCATTAACTCTATTATGTCTGTTGTGGCGCAGTCCCAATGGTTGGATGGCGAGCTGTCTGTCCATAAATGTCTTTCTGCTCATTCAGTTATAATGTCCCTAATGGCTATATTGCTTCGCCATGGCGAAGTGCCATGTGTCGTTGTTCTAATATCCCGACGAAGCTCCAATTTTGCAAATTTTTTCTTCTGGAATCTTCTACAACTTGTCGATCCTAGCTCGCTTCTTGCTTAGCTTTCTAGCCTTCTTCCTAGTGAGCTTCGTCTTGGTATGCCTTTTTCCGTTCTGATTCTTATCTTCTTTTGACATTGTGACTTCGCGCTGTTGAGATTCTTTCCTAAGATTCGAGGGTGATCCTTCTTCTTTATCTGGAATAGGTGCTTTAATCTTCTGTGGGTCTTTTAGTGTTCTTGCAACTTCGATATCTGGGTCTCTGGTGTTAAATAGCTTCGATCTATTCTTCTGTTCTTCAATCAAGTGTGCGATCTTTCTAGTCATGAATTCTTTTAACTCTTGCTTCTTCTGTTCTAAAACTTCTTCTTCTTCTTGCCTTCTGGCCTGATCTCTTTCAAGCCAAGGTTTTCCTAATAGCATGGTAAATGGAGCACTGTTCTTAATAAATATAATAATCTCAAAATCTTCCTCTGTCGAAGTTCCATTAGCATTCATAGGTATTTAGGTGAGCTTTCCACATAGGTTTATCAACTTCCCTTTGAATATTCCTATTCCTCCTAGTGAAGGAATCATAGCAGGCTTCCCTATAGCTTCCCACATTCTCTCTATCATGATATTCACTTGTGTTTCCTCATTTAGAACACAGTCAATGTCGAAGTCTCTTATTTTTGCTTCAAGGCATTCTTTTTCTTTGAAGATCCTTGATAATCTGACATGTCGGTGATCATTCAGGGTTTCTCTTATTTGTAGCAATACTTTCTCTGATTCTTCCCGGGATTATGTCATAATCTTAGTTTCTGGATCTGCCTTAGGGTTTTCTTTTCTCATGTCCATTCCTTCAAGCTTAACAATCATTCTAGGACAATTCAATACTTCATGGCCCATAGCTTTACAACAAAGACAACTGGGTCTTTTCCCAGGGCATTCCTTAGCAAGATGTCCTGGTCTTCTGCAACTGTAATAGAGGGTTAATCCTTTCTTTCTCTTAAATGATCCCCGACCTTTCCTATACTGCGCACTAGGATCATGGTAGCTAACCTGCAAAAAATTATTTCTAGGATCCTGCATACACTTATTAGTCCAGACATTCTTTCTATGCATAGGTATAACATATTTTTCACTATTCTTATCAGATATATTCATATCAAACCTTCTTTCATCTATGAATACCCTAGTTTTCAAGCTAGGATAAAATCTATCAAATATACCTAGATCCATGCTTTAGAAACAAAAAATTCCACTTATCTTACTTTTGCAGAGCACAAAGCTTTCAGATCTAGAACTTTTTCAATATTCTTACCTTTATCAGAGCACATAGCTTTCAGATCTAGAACTTTTTCCATATTCTTACCTTTATCAGAGCACAGAGCTTTCAGATCTCACCTCTTTTAATCAAGAATTCTCACTTTTGCCTTTCTTAGAGCACAAATCTTCCAGATCTTACCTCTTTTCTTCAGATCATACTTCCTTTTCTTAGCACAGAGCTTGCCAAACTAGTAGAGTACTGCGCAATAGAGCAACAAATCTACACACAGAGCTTTCACAATTTCAGGTCGGATCTCTGCACATAGCTTCTTTTTCCTCAGTGCCCAGCAATCACAGTTTCAGGTCTCGGCAAAGGAACCATTTGTTGGCACAGGGGCAGACCCAGGGTTCAACACTACGACAACACACCAACAAAACCCTAACTACCGGCCCTTTCGGCAACACCTACGAAGCAGATGAAGTCTCACCCGAGGTAGAGGCAGGGGTGGTTGCATGACTCAGGTGTCTGCAACCTTAGCTAGGACACAGATCTATGATTACAATACTTAATTGAGCACTTAACATCGTCAGTTCCTTCTTAGTTAACCAATATCTACTTCGCAGCGAAAATAGAGCATCACAACATTCACCCTGATCTAATGTATTTAAGCACTTAACATAAAGAAATGGATCAGATCTGGCAGATTCAAGCACTAAGCACATTTACCTATATCAGATCTAACATCCATATTCATCATAAGCACAAAGCATAAACATATCTATCTATCTATCAAGCACTTAGCAAATAACACATGAATATATCAGAACATCACACAAAGCAGAATAACACAGTATTTACGTGGTTCACCCCCACCCTGGGGCTACGTCCACCAACTCTTCTTCTTTATTAGCTTCAATCAATCATCTACATGCATAAAGCCACAAAACCCTTACTCCACATAGGACAGGAGATATGCGCAACTCGCTAGATCCTCCTTCCTTGCGTTACAACACAAAGCCTTCACAGTCTCTTACAATGACTTGCACTTAGCTCAACAAGTCTCATACAATATGCACGAAGCCTTATAATTCTTGATTACACAGATCCAACTCCTAGCACTTAGCCAACTTGCACAACTCTTGTGCACTACTTCTTACATTGCCTAGCCTTCTATTTATACATACAAAATAGGCCTAAACATGGGTAAACCCATGGGCCGACATCCCATTCCCGTTACATATTCCCAAATCCCAAAAAATGACCCAAAAAGGGGTTGAGATCCAGCGATCTCTGCTTCGTCTTGCGCTCCTCCTTCGACAGGCTGTCGAAGTCCCAAAATAGGTCAAACTTGACCAAGGATCTCCCAAAACTTGGTCAACGACCAACAATACTCACAAACATGAAGTTCTACTTGGCGTATAATAATTAAATTAATTGAAAGTCCAGTGCAGTTGTACTTAAAATATCGATACGTACAAAGGGTAAGTTGTCACCATATGAATAATCTTAAACATATATACAAAACCATATAAAATATTAAACATATGTACACCGCTTCACTTCACTGTATGAATAATCTTAAACATATATACATAACCATATGAAATATTAAACATATGTACACTACTTCGCTTTGTTGTATTTGTATACAAAAGTATGAAGCACAAAAGCAACAAAACACTGTAAAATGAGTCAGATCCTCAACACAAAGCCAGTTTTTTGGAGAATCTTCTTAGTTCAACCGACATATATAACCATTTAAATAATTTACAAACTTTAAAGGCATGGTAGAAATAATGTAGAAATAATTTTTTGAATAATTATTAAGTATTTTTTTTATATATAATTAAAATATTATTAAATTATAAGTTTTGTTATAGTCTATTAATGTTTGAATATATATTTAAAAACCGAAGCTTCTACACAATTTAAAAGTTAAAAAAAATAATATTTTAGTTAGTTTTTCCATACTTTCAAGGTACGGAAATAATTATTAAGTATGTTTTTATATAGGATAGAAGATTATTTGATTATTGTTTTTGTTATAATATATCAATCTTAAAATATATATTTTAAAAACAAAAATTTCTGTATACTTTAAAAAGTTTAAGTAAAAATAATATTTTGAATATATGTTAAATATATTTTATTTATCGTGTCAGGTAAGTCGGTGGGGTGATCTTTTTGGACAAGACCATGCAGAGACAAAGTCGATCATCAATGGCACTCAAATCAATGTTTGAGAATATCTACTACGTGTCTCTGTTGCAACTACTAAGAATGCATGGGCTAAGAAGGCATGGGACAAAGCTCGACCATGCATGGGGATAACTAGAGCTTCTCTTTCCCGAGAGATCAGACCCTAATAGCCAAAACATCCTTAAACATTCTCATGACAACAATCTAGTATTCATTATCAGAGAGCACAACGACATCTCTTACTGCAATTCGTATTAAATGAAATATGTGGAGCAATTGAGAGACAGAGAAAATATTGTCCCTAGACAGGCAACTTCAACCATTGTCTCACGAAAGTATTTGTAACTTCAAGAAGACAAGAAACATAATCATAACTGGTTTTGAGAAGGGGTTGCAAATGAACTACCACGAGAACAATGAAGGAAATCAGAGCCGGTGAACTAGCCATGGAAGTCAGCTGGCAAGTGTTTGATTGCTCCATAAATGGAAATATGGCATCCTCATGCATAATCCTTCATGCCTAGGGTTTGATTTCTTTGAATAAATGAATCAGAAAGTGTACAGAGGACCAAATTCTGCTGAGATTGTTGTATTTTTATCCTTTCTGTGCCAAATAACCCATTTTTAGTCAATTTTATCCATATGATACAACGAAATTAGGGTCTCCTTCCCTGGGAAAAAGAGAAATAGATTTGTTGTCTCGGGCTCATCCCAAAAATATGGTGGGACTCATTGGATTTTGTTTGGAGGAAGGGTTTGAGAAAATGCTTGTTTACAAGTACATGACATAGGGATATCTTAGAGATAATCCCTTTGGCAATTTTTTGTTCACATGTCCTCTCCTCTCTCTTTATATTTTCCGTCTCTTTGAGTAATTCAATGCATAAATTCACAACGATTTGACAAAAAGCTTTGTAAACTGGAATTCGACTTAAGTGGCGGAAGAGGAGTTGTATCGCACTCCGAGGAGGAAGAAGTTTTGTAGAGATGAAGATGAGGATGTTTGCAGAGGACAATCTCTTTCCAGATGGGTCTTGGAGGGCTCTTCTTGGCAATAATTCTTTTTACACAGACCTGGTGCAAAATACAAGTATCATGCTCAACTTTGCTATTTTGAAAACAAATAGAAGCTCATATAAAAAAGTAAATATTAACAAAACAAAAAAAGGCATTTCTTTCAAAAAAAAAAATAAAAAATCTAGATATATTACTTGCTCTTTAATCAAATGTTATTTACTTTATCCAGTTGAGCTCACCAAAAAATTGAGTGCATCTATTTTGGCCATTCTCCATCAGATAGGGTTGCCAACATTATCGATATAATAGATATGGATTTCAAAGGTAGGGACAAGCTAACAACCCCAAAGAATGGTCTAACTTGGAGGATGTTTCAAAAGAGATGGAAAAGGCACAACCATTACCGTTGTAACGAGCGTTAGCGAGTTTGTGTGTGATGGATGGAAGGTGCAGAGCTCCAAATTACTACTCAATCAAACATAATAACAGTTGATATCATATATAGAATAGCAGTCAATATCATATATATACATGAACAATAGGTAATGTAAGCGGCTACCTAAAAAATAAGCTTATTAATTTGTTCCATACAAAGTTTGTTATCCCAGTAAATTTGCAATGGGCATTGACTCGATAACAAATAAAAGGAAATGTTGAGTCCCTTATCATTTAGTGTATTGGCTCTTGAATTCGAAAAACCAAAGTGACCCTCATAAAAAATTTCAGATATTTATAGAATAAATTCAATCTGAAGCTACGGTTCAGATATTTATATAAGGGCCCTAATTTAAAAAAAATGATAAATTGTTTAATGTATGAAGAATGGTAAATTTCAAGAATTTACATAAGATTCACATTTTACATTTTTTCATAGCTTTAAGGTTAGAAACCACGCATATGTTTTCCTAGACTCACTGCATTTTGTTCTGTTGGTAGGCGACCAATTTTGACTGTCATAGATACAACCAAAATCCATGCACATGTTCCCGAGTCTTTGACCCACATTTTTTTTCATTAGTTGATTGTCATAGCTACAACCAAGGAGAATTGCAAGCGAATTTTGAGTGTTATAAATACATCCAAGCAGAATTGCAAACAACCATTGACAAAGATGGGCTTTTGGGGACTAAAGCCTAGGAGGAGCTATCTCACTGGGTCATCATCTTCATCTTCCTCAAGACCATCGTCTTCTTTAGGTATGTACAAAAAAAGGCCCTTTTACACCGCATAGATTTTATTCATTGCATCCCTTGTGTTATTCTATATTCTGAATGCATCCTTGTCATCCTACAATGCATGCAACTTTAGAGACAAGCTCCATCGTGCAACTTTCATTAAATGCAATTGGAGCAATCGATCTATTCAACAAATTATATTTACTCATTTTTTAAATTAATTTTAAATTCTTTGAAACAACTAAATAATATTGCCCTCCACTAAAGTTAATTAGTTCTATAGAGTATAGAGTGCAAATTAAAAAATAAAAATATCGATTTTTTTAAATTCATAAAAAACATTTTTAATTAAAAAAAATAAAATTAATAAAAAAATATTTCGAAACAATAAAAAACTTTAGAAATAATATGAAATCAACTAACAAAATGCACCAACTAATTCAACAAAAAGCTACATTGTAATAGGTGGTCAACTATCGTCGTTGACCACGAGGTGAAAGCTATAATCCCTAGCAGAGGCAGGGACCAATAAGGGGGTTCGTAGAAGATGTGGGTGCCCAAAAAAGTAGGGAGTCTAACCCAAAATTTGTCTTGTCACATCCCCTAGGAATGCAACAAAATCCCAAACGCCAAATGTTGTTCCAAATATTTCCATGTGCCCCGAACAAGAGGGCCGATTGACCCAGGAATCTTAGGATCCATCCGCCACCCTCCGATCGGGCACAATATACGAAAGCTTTAACGAACACGCAACGGCAGACAAGAAGGGCACTTGGTAAGCCTGTGTGCGAAACTGCGGGTTTCACTGACCAGGGGACGAGACGATCACTTAAATACCCGGCAATTTCCCTCGGATCTGCAACGGCTTTTTCATATTTTTTTGTCCACCAGCCCAGTCCATGGATGATATGCTTCTTCGTATTCCTTTCTCATCATCCTCCCGCCGACCTCGTTTCGATTCCTATTAATAACATTATTTTGATTTTGGGCGCGCTTTAATTGTCATGGAGGAGAATTGGAGCGGAGCAGCACCAGAGTTACAGTAGTAGTAGTAAAGCTGGTAGAATCAGGGAGTTGAATCCAAATTATTATTATTATTATTATAATTATTATAAGCGGGGTGTTGGCCATGGAGACCGCCGCCTCAATTCCTTCAAACCCTCGCACCGTGGAAGAGGTGTTTAGAGACTTCAGAGGCCGAAGAACCGCCATCGTCCGTGCTCTCACCACTGGTAAGAAGCTCTTCTTTTTTATTTTTAAATTTATCCTTTTCTCTCCAAAGCTTCATTAGCTTCAATCGATTTACTTCTCCGCTGATTGATCTTTCGTACATTTTGTCTGCCTTCTTTTTCCTTTGCAGAGGTCGACCTTTTTTTCGCGCTTTGCGATCCAGGTCAGTGGACTGAATTCTCGTGTTGTTTTCCGTAGATCTAGGGTTTTCTTCACTTTAATTTTTAGATTGGGCGGAGTTTCAGTTTTCTGCGGAACTTTCCATGGTTATGTCCGACTTTTAAAAGATTTTGGCTGATTTTTGAGAAATTTAACCTGAGCTTACCTAAATGTAGCAGCTATTTTTAAACTTAACCGAAGT